>MU767990.1:4629-23470 GCA_026770625.1 Nicotiana glauca
AAAATCTCACTTAGTCCAGAATTGGTTAATAAATAAAGATAAGTCTAAGGGTTATATTTTAAATAATACTGAATACCTCAGGTCTTAACAGACTTAAGGGCAGGTCGGGTAAATACATATAAAGTATAAGGGGTTAAAAGGGAATAGGAAATGGTAATTCTGAGGATAATGTAGAAGTACTGAGGACATAAAAGACAATTGGGCCTGGTTTTACTGTAATTAATTGAATAATAAGGGGTGAATCAGGCATAGTTAAATGGTGAATAGGTAATAACCCTTAGCAAGTTAGGGCAATAAAGGTATTAACGCCTAATAGAATGGTATTGAATATCTTGGAACCTTCTAGCAGGGGTTCAAGTGTATTCTTATCAAAAATACCCTATACTTAACTGAAATAAATCAAAAAGTAAGGATGGGAAATCTGAATAATTAATTCAAATTCCCCTCCCATTCTACTCTATAAATAGGCCCCTTTAGGCCGTATTAAAGGGGGTTCAGAAGATTTTTACATTAAAATATACACTGAAATACTGCTATTGTTTCATTGCTGCTAGTTTGAGTGATATTTCGGACTTCTGTTCGTTGTTCTTCATCTGTTTGATTGAATTCGCTGGGTTTTCTACTTGCTTGTTTGAATTCGCTGGGTTTTCTACTTGCTTGGTTGAATTCGCTGGGTTTTCTATTCTGAAGTCGTACTTGTTGTTGTGTTAATCTGCCTCTATCGCTGTTGATACTTGGTTGCTGCTTATCACAGATTTTCTTCTCCTTCATCCCTTAGAACTCATTGTTTTATCTCAATCTGATCAGGTACACTACTACCTCTCAGGGATGTAATTGAAGTTTGAAGAAATGGAATGAGCAGTAGTTTCCTTCTGTAATTCTGTTTTGTCTTATAGTTTGATAATTAGAGTTCATGTAATTCATTAGGACCTGGTTGTAATAAGTATTAGACTGAATGAGTATACTTTAAAGTCTAGTAGTAATGATAATGACATAGGCGATAGGTTAAATAAGTTAGGTAAAAATGATCACCTAAATCTAAGACTAAAACTGGTCTAAACTTAGTCAAATCATCTGGATTTATAACTATTATAAAATTAGATGTGTAATATTAATACTGGGACGTTTTGTTAATCAAGTTTAGAATCTGGATCAGTTAATTTGAAAAGCATAAGTAGTTAAATTTCAAATCGTATTACTATTTGTCATTACTTAAACTGACTTAGCTACAAAATTGCTTTAAGACTCTGTGATTTGGTAATCTGATAACAGTAATTCGAGCAGGCTTAGTTAAAAGTTAGAATACTGTTTTCTCCAGTTAAATAAAAGCGACAAAAAATAATTCTGCAATTAGTGTTCTAATAACGATATAAATATTAGATTCTGCTAAGCTGAATAATAACACTGACATAAACTATTGTGTTAAGGTTCATAGTTAATTGTCAAAACATTGAAATCAGTAGAGATCAAATGCAAACTGGTGTTAATAGAAACAGTTAGTTGTTAATACTGATTGTTATATATTCATAAGTGTTGTTATAAAATGTTAATTAGTCCTTGTCATATTTTAGATATGAATGATTTGGGCCTCATTGTGAATCTAGGCCTCGATCGAATTGAAAGGGCAATCGTGCCTGTAAACAGAAATGGAAATGAGTGTTGGGCTCAAGAGGCCCAGTTGCACTTTGCAAACTGCTGAGCCGGTTCAAGGTCCAGGACCAGTAATAAATAATGGCCTGGACTCTAATACTCAATAATATGAAATTGATACAAAAACAATTATATTAGAAAAAAAACAGAAATAGAAAATATAGTGCACGAATAAAATTGACCTTTAAAAATAAGGGATGAGCCTTGTTACAAATATGAAACGCACGGGGCCCCTAAATAATAACTAAACTTTAGACTTGGAAGGACCGTTTAGACAATTCCACAATCTTTCCCAAATATAACAAGAATAGACATCATTAGGCATAATTTAATATACATTCCTAATACGGGTGTGCATTTCATGCAACTCAAATCCAAATCCGAAAACGTTGAATAAGAATATATCGAGGATTCGGGTGCATTTCATGTGACGTAATCCGAAAATACGTTCTTAAACGACGTTCATTTTCTTAAAATAAAATAATTTGATAAAAAGCGGTAATTAATTCTAAAAATGCACAAATAGGATAATACGTATTAAAATCAAATAATTTAGCCAAATATAGTAGTTGAGCGACCGAGCTAGAACCACGGAACTCGGGAGTGCCTAACACCTTCTCCCGGGTTAACAGAATTCCTTATCTGGATTTCTTATTCGCGGACTGTTAACAGAGTCATAATTTTCTCGGTTCGGGATTCAATCGGTGACTTGGGACACCATTAATCTCCCAAGTGGCGACTCTGAATCTAAATAAATAAATCCCGTTCCGACTGTCCTTTAATTGGAAAAACTCCTTCCTTTTACTATATCCCTTCCCGGGGATGTAGTAATAGCGGTAAGAAAAAGGAGGTGTGACAATTACTTGTATGTTTTCATCATGTTTTATTACTCGCACTATTAAGCATGTTGCTAGCTTAGGAAATCTAGTCTAAGTGATTTAATTGCTTTATTTTTTCAAATTGTCTTTCTTGAATTCTATGCAGCATGCTAGGCTAGAATTATTTGTTTACCTTAATAAGAAATTTGACATTTCTGAATATTTTCCTATTGCTGCTGTGTATTTAAATTGGGACTATGGATGTGGGATTCCGATAGCTCATCGTTGTCTGTTTATTTGGGACTACGAATGTGGGATTCTGGTAGATCTCCCTTGCTTGTTTATTTAAGACTACGGATATGGGATTCCGGTAGCTCCCCCTGCACAGTTATATGGAACTACGGGACTGCACACGATAGATTACCCCAGTACTGGGTATTTATATTTGGGACTACGGATCGGGATTCCTGTAGATCCTCGCGCACTGATAGTTGGACTATGAGACGGGATCCTCAGAGATCATTTGTGTGTGTATATATATGATGGACTATGGGATGGTATACCGGGAGATCCATTGGATAGTTGTAATTGGGACTACAGGATAGTATCCTGGAAGATGTCCCGGTTGTTATCTCTATGATAAGATGTATTTATTTCCTGCGATTTATTTTTATCTCTATTATAGTTGTTGTTGTTCTTCCAATTCTATAGTATTTCTTACTGTTTCACTTATTTATACTGTTTTGTTCCACATTGTTAACCCTTATATCTTATTTAATCTTATTAAGGCCCTGACCTTCCTCATCACTACCCAATCGAGGTTAGGCTTGGCACTTACTAAGTACCGCTGTGGTGTATTCATGCCCTTTCTGCGCATGTTTTTCATGTGCAAATCTAGGTACTTTCACTCAGTCTTATCATCCTTGAGGCGAGACGCTTCTATGGAGACTTCGAGGTATATTCGTCGCGTCCGCATATCGGGGAGTCCCTTTCTATTCTTGCTTTTTAGTATTAGCCCTTCTATATTTTTATTCTTTGTTAGACATTCTGGAAATAGAGCTATGTAGTATCCGCAGCTTGTGATTCGTAGGTTTTCGGGTCTTGGATAAATGTATTGGTTTTGAGAGTTAAATAATATGTATGTCGAGCGACATGTTTAATCGTTGTGTATTACTTTATTTCTGCTTTAAATTGTTTTACTTCCGCAAATTTGGTTTTTCTTCTGCAATTTAGGCTTACCTAGTCGTAGAGACTAGGTGTCGTCACGATAGTTCATGGAGGGCGAATCGGGGTCGTGACAGAAACACGCATGTGTGGAAATATACTAATCTCCAGGAAGGGGAAGACATAGTAACATGCTCATAACGTAACCATCCACTACAAGTTTCACAACAAAACCGCAAATAGAAGCAAACTAGAAACAGGATAAACTGAAGTAATAAGAAAATCATATTGTTGTTGGAACTTTGAATTGAAACTAGAACATACCAGTAAAGAGGATAGTAGAGTGAAAGAGCAGGAGAACACAGTGGTTAGCCTTGGCTTGCAGCCGGCTAACTTAGAGCAGTAGCAAGTAGTACAAAAGATAGCAGAAAGTTTAAGTGTGAGAGATAGTTTTTGAACCAAAAGTTTGTATGCTGGGCTAATAAAAGATAAGGTATTTATAGTTTGAAAGCAGGTAGTAAATAAGGTTAAAATCCCAGTCCATTAGTAATTAAGGAACACGGAATCAATCAGTCAGGAAATCAAGGTAAGTCCTCCCTCTAATTGATGAGTTAACTTCGAACAAAAATAGATATATGCCAAATAATGAAGGAAATCGTGTAAGGTTTAACATGCCTATTAAGGAAATATTTTCTTCATAGTACAAGTACACAATATGTAATAGAAGCCAGGTTCAGCACACTTAAATCAAGGAAAGACTTGAGCAATCAATTAACAGCATAATTGACCATATAATACGGTCAGAAAACATTCTACAAGGTAACAATTAGTAGAAATAACATGCGAAATCAGTGAAAGATCTATAACAAAGATTCAAGGATGCAAGAATAGGACATAACACAGATTTAGCACCACTCAATAAGAACAATCACATGGTTAAGCAAAAATCAGAACCCTAAGAGGTCGAGTAGCACAAGAATCACATATAAAATTAAGGAATCATGCAGAGCATAGTCTGAATTAGTAGGCTAAGCATGGTACAGTTAGGAAAAGTGAAGAATCAGAAACATTGGTGAACAAAAATAGGGCAAAATCACACAATGGGCAAGGCTAATCTTAATTAGGAACCCTAATAAGCAAACATAGGACAAAAGTCACAGAATCATAGAAACATACAGATTAACATATTATCAAAATAAAACTCAAAAATCGTAGGTTCGGACTAAGAAATTAGGGTTTCAACATAGACGAGTTGAAAAAGGAGTAAAATCATAGAATCAGTTGTAATATGTAAGAGATAGAAGTTTTAAGCATGAAGAATCGATTTAACAAAGTGTACAAGAAGTTCCGAAAAACCCGAACATTAAAAGAAAGTAAAAACAACTTAAAATCGATAATTTTTGCAAAACAGGTTCGAGAACAGTGTAAAACATAGCAGCAACAGACTCGAATCATATAAAAATAGCATAGATCTAAGAGATGCAAACAAAAATTACGGTTTCAAAAGAAACCCAAGTAGAGATGGAAGAACCTGTTTAGAACTTCAAAGATCGTAACAAATATAGTGTGATTTTGCTCAAAATCACACCGGAGTAGCCATGAACAGCAAAAACAGCAAATCCTAGATACAAGTCGATGTGTCCCAAGGCCCTTGAAGGCCTTAGAGAAGATGAGCAAGGCAATGGATGAGCCATTGGAGGCTTGGGTTTGAAGGGTGGTCACCGAAGAGGACTGGAGAAGGGGGCAGTTGAAAGGGGGTTAGGGTTAGGTTGAGAGAAGAGAGGAAACGAAAGGAGCTGAGGGCAGCGGCGTGCAGAGAATGATTAGGGTTAGAGGGTATTAGGAACTAAAAAGGAAAGAAATGATATGGGTCATTGATCTGGGAGATCAATGGCAAGGATTTAATAGATTTTGGGTTGGGTAAATGTTTATAGAGTTTGGGTCGGGTAATTGGGTATGAAATTGGGGTGAGGGTTGGGGTCCAATTTAGGATGTAATTGTAATACCAATATGGCTACAATTTAAATAGCCAATTTTTCCCTGTTTAATTTATAATAAATGATGAAAAATTCCTGG
Source organism: Nicotiana glauca (assembly GCA_026770625.1). Lineage (NCBI taxonomy): Eukaryota > Viridiplantae > Streptophyta > Magnoliopsida > Solanales > Solanaceae > Nicotiana > Nicotiana glauca. The sequence goes on from MU767990.1 coordinate 10,338, forward strand.
AAAATAATTTTTTTTACCAAAATGATTTAAAATATATATTTATAATTTTAAAAATATAGAGACTAATTTTACACATATAAAATTTAATTATGCATTAAATGGGCTAACATTGTAATTATATGCAATTTAGCTTAGAAAATACATGAAGCATCCCGAAATTTAATTGATTTATTTATTCCCTTTTTACATATGGAGGAAGACAACTTATATTTACAGGACAATCAACACACGGTTCCTTTATCCCCTTTTACCTTTCATGATAAATTGGCTAAACTCATAAAAAACAAAAAAAAAATAGCATTGAAATCGATTTTTATTGACCAATCAGAATTGCCGTTTATAAATATAAAAAAAGTCTTTTCAATTCCATTTGACTCGGGGCGTCAGGAACCCTCCAACAGAAACCTCGTCTTTTTTGTCGTCGATAAGTTCTCCCTCAGTGCCCTACTATTCATAAGAAATATCTACTTTGGATACGATTCTTTCTTTTAGCGTATCTATAGTCAATTGATTGAGCTTATTCCCCATATTAATGGAATTTAGATTTCTGGCCTGTCCAGCCCTAAAAGCCACAAGAAGGGCGATAGACAGGGTTAACCTTAGAGATGTGATGTATTCTGAAATTAGCAAGTCCATTGCTTTGATTCATTTTCTTTTCTTTTTCCGCTCCCCCTGGAAAAGACATGCAATTATAAAAATGCATAAAAAATATATTAACCATATTTTGGCATAAATATAGAAATTAAATGAATAAAATAACATAACAATAATTTGAGAAATAATTATTGGGGATTTTATGAATAAATGAGAAGAAAATAAATCAATTTAAATTCCTAAAATTATGGAAAATTGTAAAACCTTGTGCATGTGCATATATGCATCTATATGCTATTTTGAAAGTATTTATGCATATTCAAAATATATAGGAAAAAAGTGGATATCAACAGATGCCTCTCTTTACCCGGAAGGATGAAAGAGTTTTCGGATAAAGAAATGATGGCCAATTTTGACCAGACGAGATGCTTTGAAAGGTAGAGGCCAAGATCCAGTCTTCGAGTTGCCTACATGTCCCTGGCTTTATAGGAATCAGGCTATGTGTATTTCTGGATTCATCTACGAAATATTCCAATAAAACTACTGCAAGAACGGTCGAGCGATATGGAACCGGCTAATGTGAGCGGTTAAAGCTCGAGATGGTTGAGGGAACTGGAGCGAGATCACTCCTTCTAGGATCTTGTTTGCTTATGGGTTATCTATAGATAAAAGGTGCTACAAACATATTTGCGAGAAATTAAACATGATGTGAATTCCATCCAGACCATGAGGGTTGTCGTTGGACATTGAGGATAATTTCCTTATATCATGGTGTCCTGCAACATGAAGCGTATGATAACAGATTCACAGGCCATGATATGATGTTCTTGGGCCATGAAGATGGTGTCTCTGAACCATGATGCCTTTAAATAATGATATGTAAATTTGAGAGATCCTCGGGACATGGCATGGTGTCTTCCGGCTATGAGGATGATGCCTTTAGACTATGATGCCTTGGAATAGATTGGCGATATTTCAGCACATAATATGCAGTAATATGATGTTGATAATACAAGGCTTAGACTTGTGAAATGGAGGGCAGAGCTTAGCCCGATTGAAAAACAAATAGATAGTATTAGCAATAGAACAATACACATGCAAAGAGGGATAGTTCTTAGTCCCATGCTGATGGGGAGGCAAGGACTAGCCTCATGCAAATAGGGAGGCAAGGATTAGACATATGGAATCAAGTATTAGACTTATGCAAACATGGAGTCAGGGATTAACTCATGCAATTAGGGAGGCAAGGATTAGCCTCATACAAGTAGAGAGGTAAGGATTAGCCTTATGCAAATGTGTAGTCAGGGATTTGACTCGTGCAAATAGGGAGGCAAGGATTAGCCTCAGGGATTAGACTCGTGCAAATAGGGAGGCAAGGATTAGCCTCATGCAGGTAGGGAGGCAAGGATAAGCCTCATGCAAGCGTGGAGTCAGGGATTAGACTCATGCAAATAGGGAGTCAAGGATTAGCCTCATGAAGGTAGGGAGGCAAGGATAAGCCTCATGAAAGCGTAGAGTCAGGGATTAGACTCATGCAAATAGGGAGGCAAGGATTTGCCTCATGCAAGTTGCGAGGCAAGGATTAGCCTCATGAAAGCATTAAGTTAGGGATTGGACTCATGTAGACAGAGAGGCAAGGATTAGCCTCATGCAGGTAGGGAGGCAAGGATTAGCCTCAGGAAAGTGTGGAGTCAAGGATTAGACTCATGCAAATAGGGAGGCAAGGATTAGCCTCATGTAAATAGGGAGGCTAGGATTAGCCTCATGTAAGCGTATAGTCAGGGATTAGACTCATGCAAATAGGGAGGAAAGGATTAGCCTCATGCAGGTTGGGAGGCAAGCATTAGCCTCACGCAAGCTTGGAGTCAGGGATTGGACTCATGCAAATAAGGAGTCAAGGATTAGCCTCATCGAGGTAGGGAGGAATGGATTGGCATCGTGCAAGCATAGAGTCAGGGATTATACTCATGCAGATAGGGAGGCAAGGATTAGCCTCATGTAGGTAGGGTGGCAAGGATTAGCCTTATACAAACATGGAGTCAGGGATTAGACTCGTGCAAATAGGAAGGCAAGGACTAGCCTCATGTAGGTAGGGAGGCAAGGATTAGCCTCATGCAAATGTAGAGTCAGGGATTAGACTCATTGAAATAGGGAGGCAAAGATTAGCCTCATGTAGATAGGGAAGCAAGGATTAGCCTCATGCAAGCATGGAGTCAGGGATTAGACTCATGCAAATAGGGAGGCAAGGATTAGCCTCATGCGGGTTGGGAGGCAAGGATTAGCGTCATGCAAATGTGGAGTTAGGGATTAGACTCGTGCAGGTACGGAGGCAATGATTAGCCTCATGGAAGCGTGGAGTCAGGGATTAGACTCATGCAAATAGGGAGGCAAGGAATAGCCTCATACAAGTAGGGAGGCAAAGAATAGCCTCATACAAGTAGAGAGGCAAGGATTAGCCTTATGCAAATGTGTAGTCAGGGATTTGACTCGTGCAAATAGGGAGGCAAGGATTAGCCTCAGGGATTAGACTCGTGCAAATAGGGAGGCAAGGAATAGCCTCATGCAGGTAGGGAGGCAAGGATAAGCCTCATGCAAGCGTGGAGTCAAGGATTAGACTCATGCAAATAGGGAGGCAAGGATTAGCCTCATGAAGGTAGGGAGGCAAGGATAAGCCTCATGTAAGCGTAGAGTCAGGGATTAGACTCATGCAAATAGGGAGGCAAGGATTTGCCTCATGCAAGTTGCGAGGCAAGGATTAGCCTCATGCAAGCATTAAGTTAGGGATTGGACTCATGTAGATAGGGAGGCAAGGATTAGCATCATGCAGGTAGGGAGGCAAGGATTAGCCTCAGGAAAGTGTGGAGTCAAGGATTAGACTCACGCAAGTAGGGAGGCAAGGATTAGCCTCATGCAAGTAGGGAGGCTAGGATTAGCCTCATGTAAGCGTATAGTCAGGGATTAGACTCATGCAAATATGGAGGAAAGGATTAGCCTCATGCAGGTTGGGAGGCAAGCATTAGCCTCACGCAAGCTTGGAGTCAGGGATTGGACTCATGCAAATAAGGAGTCAAGGATTAGCCTCATCGAGGTAGGGAGGAACGGATTGGCATCATGGAAGCATAGAGTCAGGGATTATACTCATGCAGATAGGGAGGCAAGGATTAGCCTCATGCAGGTAGGGTGGCAAGGATTAGCCTCATACAAACGTGGAGTCAAGGATTAGACTCGTGCAAATAGGGAGGCAAGGACTAGCCTCATGTAGGTAGGGAGGCAAGGATTAGCCTCATGCTAATGTAGAGTCAGGGATTAGACTCGTTGAAATAGGGAGGCAAAGATTAGCCTCATGCAGGTAGGGAAGCAAGGATTAGCCTCATGCAAGCGTGGAGTCAGGGACTAGACTCATGCAAATAGGGAGGCAAGGATTAGCCTCATGCGGGTTGGGAGGCAAGGATTAGCGTCATGCAAATGTGGAGTTAGGGATTAGACTCGTGCAGGTACGAAGGCAATGATTAGCCTCATGGAAGCGTGGAGTCAGGGATTAGACTCATGCAAATAGGGAGGCAAGGAATAGCCTCATGCAGTTAGGGAGGCAATTATAAGCCTCATGGAAGCGTAGAGTCAGGGATTAGACTCATGCAAATAGGGAGGCAAGGATTAATCTCATGCAAGCATGGAGTCAGGGATTGGAATCATGCAGATAATGAGGCAAGGATTAGTCTCATGTAGGTAAGGAGGAAAGGATTAGCCTCATGCATGCGTGGAGTTAGGGATTAGACTCGTGCAAATGGGGAGGCAGGAATTAGCCTCATGCGGTTAGGGTGTCAAGGATTAGTCTCATGCATGCGTAGAGTCAGGGATTAGACTCATGCAAATAGGGAGGCAAGGATTAGCCTCATATAGGTAGCAAGGCAAGGATTAGCCTCATGCAAGCGTGGAGTTAGGGATTGGACTCATGTAGATAGGGAGGCAAGCATTAGCCTCATGCAGGTAGGGAGGCAAGAATTAGCCTCGGGCAAGTATGTAGTCAGGGATTAGTCTCATGCAAGTAGGGAGGCAAGGATTATCCTCATGCAAGCATAGAGTAAGGGATTAGACTCATGTAAATAGGGAGTAAAAGATTAGCCTCATGCAGGTAGGGAGGCAAGCATTAGCCTTATGCAAGTGTGGACTCAGGGATTGGAATCATGCAGATAGGAAGGCAAGGATTAGCCTCATCTAGGTAGGGAGGAAAGGATTAGCCTCATGCAAGCATGGAGTCAGGGATTAGACTCAGGCAGATAGGTAGGCAAGGATTAGCCTCATGTATGTAGGGAGTCAAGGATTAGCCTCATGCAAGCGTGGATTCAGGGATTAGACTCGTTCAAATAGGGAGGCAAGGATTAGCCTCATGCAGGTAGGGAGGCAAGGATTAGCCTCATGCAAATGTGGAGTTAGGGATTAGACTTGTGGAAATAGGGAGGCAAAGATCAACCTCATGCAGGTGGGGAGGAAAGTATTAGCCTCATGCAAGTATGGATTCTGGGATTAGACTCATGCAAACAGGGAGGGAAGGAATAGCCTCATGTGGGTAGGGAGGAAAGGATTAGCCTCTTGCAAGCGTATAGTCAGGGATTAGACTCATGCAAATAGGGAGGCAAGGATTAGTCTCATGCAACCGTGGAGTCATGGATTGGACTCATGTAGATAAGGAGGCAATGATTAGCCTCATGTAGGTAAGGAGGAAATAATTAGCCTCATGCAAGAGTCGAGTCAGGGATTAGACTCATGCAAATAGGGAGGCAAGGATTAGCCTCATACAAGCGTGAAGTCAGGGATTAGACTCATGCAGATAGGGAGGCAAGGATTAGCCACATGCAGGTAGGGAGGCAAGGATTAGCCTCATGCAAGCGTGGAGTCAAGGATTAGACTCAGGTAAATAGGAAGGCAAGGATTAGCTGATGTAAGTACGGAGGCTAGGATTAGCCTCATGCAAGCGTAGAGTCAGGGATTAGACTCATGCAAATAGGGAGAAAAGGATTAGCCTTATGCAGGTAGGGAAGAAAGCATTAGTCGCATACAAGCTTGGAGTCGGGGATTAGACTCATGCAGATAAGGAGGAAAGGATGAGCCTCATCCAGGTAGGGAGGAAAGGATTAGCCTCATGCAATCATGGAGTCAGGGATTGGACACATGCAGATAGGGAGATAAGGATTTGCTTCATGCAGGTAGGGAGACAAGTATTAGCCTCATGCAAGTGTGGAGTCAAGGATTAGACTCATGCAAATAGGGAGGCAAGGATTAGCTTCATGCAGGTGGGGAGGCGAGGATTAGAGACATGCAAATGTGTAGTCAGGGATTAAGACTCATGGAAATAGGGAGGCAAGGATTAGCCTCATGCAGGTAGGGAGGTAAGGATTAGCCTGATGCAAGCGTGGAGTCAGGGATTAGACTCATGAAAATAGGGAGGCAGGATTAGCCTCTTGTGGGTTGGGAGGCAAGGATTTGGCTCATACAAATGTGGAGTTAGGGATTAGGCTTGTGCAAATAGGGAGGCAAAGATTAGCCTCTTGCAGGTAGGTAGGCAAGGATTTGCTTATGTAAGCATGGAGTCAGGGATTAGACTCATGCAAATAGGGAGGAATGGATTAGCCTCATGCGGGTAGGGAGGCAAGGATTACCCTCACGCAAGCATAGAGTCAGGGATTTGACTCATGCAAATAGGGAGGCATTGATTAGTCTCATGCAAGCGTGGAGTCAGGGATTGGACTCATGAAAATAAGGAAGCAAGGATTAGCCTTATGTAGGTAGGGAGGAAAGGAGTAGACTCATGCAAGCGTGGAGTCAGGGATTAGACTCATGCACATAGGGAGGAAAGGATTAGCCTCATGTAGGTAGGGAGGAAAGGATTAGCCTCATGCAAGCGTGGAGTCAGGGATTAGACTCAGGCAGGTAGGATGCAAAGATTAGCCTCATGCTATCGTGGAGTCAAGGATTAGCCTCATGAAGAGAGCAAGTAGTAAGCAAAAGCAGCATGTGTCTTAGTTGGAGATTTATGTTCGATGTCTGATGGTTTGATTGATAGTAATCGTGCTACGGGCATATATCTGTGGATGTTATCGTCAGACGTGCCTGCTTTCAAAGAAATATTGGAAATTCTATGAGGCGGAGGTTGGTTCGTGCTTCTATCAGCTGGCTTAGCTTTGCTCCATTCCAAAAGCCTTTCGAGTTCCCCTAGATGACACTGACTGCTATGGAAATAGTGTCTTTCAAAAAATATGCAATTATTGATAAAATTGAGTTATTTTAGAAATATATTGATATATTTAGATGAACTAGTAACTGTAACATATTTCAAAGGCATTGAAGCTATCTCATATTGGAATTTTTAGGGTCCTCCTCAAAATTCTGCCGCAGTTTGGTAGATGATCTTTAACTATTTGCGGATGACGGACCCTGCTAACCCTTCTCCGGAATTTTGAGAATCCTTCTCAAAATTCTGCCCCATTTCTTGACTGATTACTGACTTCCCGGCATGTCATGGCGTTGGCTGGACTTGCTCAAGAAATTTTAGGACCCAACTCAAAATTCTACCCCTGTTTCTGATTCGTGGGAAATAAAAGTTTTGTTATAATATGATCGAAACTAGAAGGCTGCCTACGTATTCCCTCTTAAACGGGAATCAAATCAAACGTAGTTCAATTATATCAAATGAGAAAATTCAAAGTATCTAAGCATAGTATCTCTTGATAGCGTCTGAATTGATTGGTTTTGGCCAGACTTCTCCTTCCATTCCTGCAAGTATAAGTGCTCCTCTTGTTCGTACCTTGTGAACCATGTATGGACCTTTCCAGTTGGGAGAGAATTTCCATTTGGCTTCATCTTGATGTGGGAAGATTTTCTTTAATACCAGCTGTCCTGGTGCAAAATGTCTTGGTTTGACTCTTTTATAGAAAGCTTTGAACATTCTGTTCTGAAAAAGTTGGCCATGACATACTGTGTTCATCCTATATCCATCAATAAGGGCCAATTGTTCATAGCGGCTCATTATTCATTCTGCATCACTAAGTTCATTTTCTTATATAATTCTTAGAGAAGGAATTTCCACTTCGGCTGGGATGACAGCCTCGGTACCACAAACCAACATGTAGGGGGTTGCCCTAGTTGATGTGCGAACTATGGTGCGGTATACCAATAAATCAAAAGGTAGCTTCACATGCCATTATTTGTGGTTCTCTACCATTTTCCTTAGTATCTTCTTGATGGTTTTGTTGGCGGCTTCTATGGCTCGATTCATCAGAGTTCTATAGGTTGTGGAATTCTTGTGCTTAATTTTGAGGGTTTCACATATAGCTGTAATCAGATCATTGTTAATATTTGCGGCGTTGTCGGTAATAATGGACTCGGGGAATATGAATCAGTAGATAATAAAATCTTTGACAAAATCTGCGATGACTTTCTTGGCCACCGCTTTGTAAGATGCAGCCTCTACCCCTTTTGTGAAGTAATCAATGGCTACTAGAATAAACCTATGTCCGTTTGAAGCGGTGGGTTAAATTGGACCAATAATATCCATCCCTCGAGCGGTGAATGGCCAAGGTGAGCTTGTTGCATTTAGCTTATTTGGCGGCACTTTTATCATATCAGCATGCACTTGACATTGAAAGCATTTGCAGACATACTGAATGCAATCCATCTGCATGGTCATCCAGAATTAACCTACCCTGAGTATCTTTTTAGCCAAGACAAAACCATTCATGTGCAAATCGCAGGTCCTAGCATTCACATCCTCAAGTATCTTAGAACCTTCCTTTGCGTTGACCAACCTTAGTAACACCCAAATTAGGAGTTCTTCTGTACATGTTCCCTCTTCTGTGGAAGAAGTGATTTGACAACCTCCGGAGCGTGCGTTTTTTAGTGTGATTTGCATGCTCCGGGTGTTCTCTTTTTGATAAATATTCTTTGAAGTCATGTAACCAAGGTTTTCCATCTGCTTCTTCCTCGACATGAGCACAGTAAGTCGGCTGATCATGGATCCTCACCGGAATGGGATCAATGTAGTTCTTATCTAGAGGTTGTACCATGGATGACAAGGTGGCTAATGCGTCGGCAAACTCATTCTGAATTCTGGGCACATGTCAAAATTCTGTCTTTGTAAATCTCTTTCTCAATTCCTACACATGGTTCAGATATGGAAATATCTTGGAATTCATGGCGGCCTACTCTCCTAGTACCTAGTGCAAGAGAAAATCTAAATCGCCGATCACCAACAACTTTTGAACGTTCATGTCGAGTGACATGTTGAGCCCTAGTATACAGGCTTCATATTCCGCCATGTTGTTAGTGCATGTAAATCTAAGCTTAGTAGATACCGGATGATGCTGACCCATTTCTGATACCAAAACTGCTCCAATGCCTACTCTGTTAAGATTTGAGGCTCCGTTAAAGAACATCCTCCAACTGTCGTATGCTTAGGTAATGTCTTTTCCTATAAATGATACTTCTTCTTCGAGAAAATACGTTTTCAAGGGTTCGTATTCTCCTCCCACCGGATTTTTAACAACATGATCTACTAATGCTTGTCCCTTGACCGTCTTTTGAGTTACATAGACGATATCGAGTTCACTCAATAGTATCTTCCATTTAGCCAACTTCCTAGTGGGCATGGGTTTCTGAAATATGTACTTCAAAAGATCCATCCTGCATATGACATAGGTGGTGTAGGCACAAAAGTAATGCCTCAATTTCTGAGTTGTCCAGGTTAAAGCACAGCAAGTGCATTCAAGCAGAGAATAGCGTGCTTCATAAGGCATGAATTTCTTACTCAGGTAATATATGGCTTGCTTCTTTCTTCCTATATCATCATGTTTTCCCAGAAAACATCTGAAAGCTCCATACAATACAAACAGATAGAGTAGCAAAGGTCGTCCTTGTTCTGGCGAGACCAGAACTGGTGGTGTGGATAGGTACACCTTGATCTTGTCAAAAGACTTCTGATAATCATCGGTCCAGCTTGTTTTAGTATCTTTCCTTAGCATATTATAGGTGGACAGTGCTGTGAATCGACTGATGTAGTTGACTATTCCTAGGAAGCTCATCACATCTTTTTGCTCTTATGTGGCGATACCTCCTCAATAGCCTTTCCTTTTGACGGATCCAGCTTGATTCCCCGACGATTGATGATGAAACCCAATAACTTCCCTGCGGGAACCCCGAATGTGCACTTTTCGAGGTTTAACTTCAATTTGTAGCTCCTTAGCATGTCGAAGAACTTCCTCAACTCTACTATGTGATATGCGGCCCTCTTGGATTTGATAATGACATCGTCCATATGTACCTCTATTTCTTTGTGTATCATATCATGGAAGATGGTTGTCATGGCTCTCATGTAAGTGGCCCCAGCATTCTTCAGACCGAATGGCATCATATTGTAACAGTACATACCCCACAACATAATGAAAGTTGTCTTTTCTCCATTTTCTTCATCCATCCAAATCTGGGGATAACCCGCGAAGAAACCTACAAAATATTGGAATTCATGTTTAGCGCAATTACTGATCAGGATGTGTATGTTTGGAAGTGGAAAGTCATTCTTGGGACTTGCTCTATTTAAATCTTGATAGTCAACACATACTTTGACTTCCCCACCATTCTTCGGTACTGGCACAATGTTGGCTAACCAAGTTGGGTACTCAACCACCCTGAGAACCTTGGCTTTGATCTACTTGGTAATTTCCTCCTTGATTTTTAAGCTCCTGCTTGGCTTAAACTTTATGAGTTTTTGCTTCACTAGCGGACACATGGGATTAATAGGCAACTTGTGAGCCACTATAGAAGTGCTCAAACTATTCATGTCGTCATATAACCATCCGAAGATGTCTTTGTACTCCTTTAGGAAATGAATGTACTCCTCCTTCTCTGTTGGTGATAAGTGAATGTTGATGCGAGTTTCTTTAATGGCTGCAGCGTCTCCCAAATTTACTTCTTCGGTCTCGTCCAGATTGAACTTATGCTTATTCTCAAAATTTTCAACCTCTCTGACAATATCATCGGGTATCTCATCTTCTTCCTCTGAGTCACTATTCTTATGTTGCATTGCCTCATTACATGTCCCAGTTACTGGTTAATTAGGAAAAGTAAAAATAACACTGTAGAACGGAAAAGTAAAACAATAGTGATGAATAATGATAAAGTACAAATGCATTTGATTAAAACTGAGAAAATCATTCAGACAAAGCTTCGCTCAATGAATCGAGCATTTATTTTGAAACAAGTAAATCTTAAAACAAAATTAATAGAAATTTTAAATGCCTATAACGGCTATATAAGTATGTTCTGCCAAGCTACCCAGGGACTCTACAGGCTCGAGATGGTGTGGCAGTCCAGTTTTTGGGAGCAGCTCCCTTTACCACAGTCTGAATGGTGAGGCCTTCTTCCTCCTCCTCCTCCTCCTCCTCATCCTCAATTATGGAACTATAGTCCATATCCTCATCTTCCAAGAACAAATCCTTCAGTCCAGCTAGTGTTTCATCTTTTGTAGTTCCTCATATTGTGTCAGCCTGTTCCAAACGTGGCACTGGCTGCCAAAGAGCGTAATATGGTCCACGCCATGGAGGCGACTAATTCCTGAACTCTTGCCATGTATACTGGTAGCCGAGCCCAAAGATGGTACCATGATTTTTAGCTTTATTGGCTTGGTGATACCTTGGAGGTTCTTTCCTAACCCTTTGCTAGGATCATATCTGGTCCATGCTAGTACGCTTTCTATTTTGTTACTCCACCACTTATCCTTCTCGTCGACATTTACCCGTTCGATGTGATGATAGGTTCCCCTCCTAGCCTCCTTTGTATGTCCAATGGCAGGTATGGTTTGACTCGTGTAGATGGGGTTACTTCCATCCCCGTGAATAAGCACCTCCTGATGATTCCATTTGAACTTCACGGCTTGATGTAGTGTGGAAGTCACGGCTCCAGCAACATATATCTACGGTCGTCCCAACAGAAAATTGTATGAAGCCGGTATGTCGAGCACCTGAAACTCTACGTCAAACCACATTGGCCCCATCTACAACCAAAGGTTGATTTCCCCAATCGTGACCGTCCGGGACCCATCGAAAGCCTTCACATTCACGCTTCCTACTCGTATCTCGTGGAAACCTTTGCCCAACCTCTTTAGAGTATCCAATGGACAAATATTTAGGCTCGAACCTCCATCAACAAGGACCCTGGCAGTGAACTTATCTTCAAACTGCAATGTAATATGCAAAGCTCGATTATGATTCAAACCTTCGGGCGGTAGCTTATCTTCGTGGAATATAATCTTATGGCTCTCCAACACTTGCCCAACCATGTTGGCCATTTCTCCACCAGTGATGCTATTGGGTACATAAGACTCGCTCAGTACTTTCATCAAGGCATTCTTATGTGCCTCTAAATTCTGCAATAGTGTCAGGATAGATATCTGAGCAAAGACTTTGTTCAGATAGTCCACGACAGAATACTCCTGTACCTCAGGTCATCTGGCCCGGTCTCAATGATAGGCGGCCTAGTAGTGGTCTCCTTACTTGATCCTACCAAATGTTCTGGTGCATAGACTCTTCCAGTTCTATTCATTCCTTCTGCGGCATCAGATTCCTCTATCTTAATCTTCCCTTTTCGCCGAGTCTTGGCAACATAATCCCACGGTACTCCTTTTGAGTTGAATGGGGTTATGGTTGAAACCGTCACAGTAAATGGTGTTACCACTTCTACTTCACACGGAGCGGAGGTGGCTGTGGGCAGAGCCACTTCTACCTCGAATGTAACTGATGCAGTTACCTCAACATCAATAGGTGCCTTAGTCTGAACCACAATAGGCGTAAGTGTGACTATAACCTTAAAGTCATCTCCCTCTCGAATAAGCCCGATTAACCCCTCAGGGTCCCATTCTTCATTTATCTCTATCACATGTACACCATCACATCTGTGATCGGGAAGGGGATTATTGTGGACATTAGGTGCGCCTTTCTTTACTTGTTTGACCTTGTTCTCAATTAGCATTTGGATCCTATCCTTCAATGTTCAAGACTCAGCAGTGGTGTGCCCTTTCATGCTGGAATGGTATGCATATGTTTTGTTCGGGTTGACCCATTGGGATGGATTTTCTAGTGCCACAATAGGAACATGAGTGATGTAGCATGCAGCTTTCAACCTTTCATATAGTTGATCGATGGGCTCAGCAAGTGTAGTGTATTGTCTGGGTGGCTTACGGCCGAAGTTGTGTCCTTTTCTTGGGTAATTTTGGCGAGCTGGTGGTGTTTGGAAGTGATATGTGTCACACCTCCTTTTTACCTACACCCGCAAGGGCGTACAGGAGTTTTTACACTTACAGGACAATCGGAATGGGATTTATTATTAAATTTTAGAGTTTTCACTTGGGATATTAATGGTGTCCCAAGTTACCGGTTGAATCCCGAACCGAAGAAATTATGACTCTGTTAACAGTCCGTGAACTAGAAATCCGAGTAAGGAATTCTGTTAACCCGGGAGAAGGTGTTAGGCATTCCCGGATTCCGTGGTTCTAG
>MU767990.1:24551-45550 GCA_026770625.1 Nicotiana glauca
ATTTGCTTTTATCTGATTTCAAAACATGTTCTAACTTATGTGTCTTTTATTAGTAACCCGCTTTTATTTTTTTTTAATAAGAATTGCAACGTCGTGAAAATGCATCTCGAACCACATCGCACCAGTACACCCGTGGTTGTCACCACATTTCGACTCCATTGAGATTTGGATTTGGGTCACATAAATGTGCACCCGAGTTTAGGAATGTAATTTTATTAAAATCGAGCCTAAAGAGTCTAACACATTATTGTTTTGGGAAAGGTCGTAAAATTTGATAAACGGCCCTCCCAAATTTCTAAGTATTTTTTAGCTTTTACTGATGGCCCCACAATTTGTATTTTTATAGGGCGAGGTTCGTCTCGTTTTATTTAAGGCCAAACCTAAAGCAAGCTACCATTTTGTTTTTATTTGTCTCTAGATAAAGAACATGTCCTAGTTAATTTGGTAATTGGACTAATTGGTAATTTCGCACTATAGTCCAGCCACTGGGCTCAAAGATAAGCCCAGCGAAAATAACTTAAAATCAGATACATACCGCGGATCGGCCAAAACAAACCTTGGCCCAGGCCCAAACGAGAAAGGAGTCAAAATTGGTCTGGGTCGTGTATCACTTGCTCTGAGGCCCGGCGCTTGAGGCTAGGCTGTCAAGCCTTGTTAGAATTCCAATTCAATTAGGAGTATAAACCTAATTCAATGTAACTACTACTAAAATTGACTAGCCAGACACGTTAATTCAAGGCAACAACAAACATGAATTGCAAAATAAATGATTCTCATATTTCATGACTCACAACCTGCTAGTGATCACAATTTCGAATATATTGCATACTAGTTCAACTTGAAACTCCTTACTATTACTAATTTATTAGGGTGCTTATTTTCATATATGAGAATTGAAATTGAAAATAAACAGTGAGGCTGGACGAGATTGAATTGCATAAGTTGACTTCAGAATTATAGGCTAACTCATAGCATCATTATTGCATATAAACAGAAGTATTACACTATAACAGTTTGCAATCCAATTAATCACAAAAACACCTCTTAATCTAATAGAGACTACTCTAATTAATCTAGCATGGAATTGTTATACTTATTACTCAACTAAACTCATACGCATTTCTCCAGGCATGAACACACACCTAATAATTCAAACGAACACATTCTGCCTAGCAGCACATCGTTTTAGTACAGTCCATTACAAATTAAAAATTCAATCAGTCCAATTGATATACTACAAATAACTAACATAATTAACCTATTCAAACACATCCTAAAGCTAACTATGATGCAAATGACTAATACAACAATAAAACTTCAATGAAGATCAAGCAAACAATCTGCAATTCCATTTCACTTGGAGAATTACACCAAATCAGTTCCCAAGTGTGTGTACCTGGAATTCGAATAGAAGTAAAGTAGAAGAGGTCAGCTAAAGCAGTAAATCGATCAACATCAATGACAAGTGATGTTCAGCAGAGTTGAATAACAAACAGTGACAGATCAAACAGCCTATAAACCAAGTCAATAACCAGGAAGTGTTTGAAATCAGCAGGATCAGGAAATCAACCAAAGATAGCTTGATTAGAATTCCAAATGAACTCGAAATTAACCTCTGAACTTCAGTAACCAAAAGTCACACTAGAAAAATCTGAATCCCCGACTAAAAGCTTGAAATTAACCTAAAACTAACATTGAATTAGTTTTTTTTTTTTGGATTTTTTGAAGGTTTTTGTTGTTTTTTTGGTTTTTGAAATACTAGATCTAAGACTTGGATATTTTTGAATTTCAAATTCCTTGCTCTGAGAAACTTGGAGAGTGATTTTTGGGGGGAATTCTAGGGGGACTGAAAAACCTCCTCCTTAAGGCACTATTCATTGCCTTATAGGTAAAATGAGGGCAGCCCTCAAATTTTGTGTTTGCCCTTTAGTCCCTATTTTATTTACTTATTCAATCCCTTATTTTCTGACTTGTGACCCAAGTAAACACCCTAAGTTTCCTGAAATGTGCATTAGAGTCCTATTCTAGAATAATCTAAGATGTTCTAGTGAATTCCCATTCATTCTAAAAGATTATTTACTTATGAATTGCCCCAACTACCCTTATTACCCCTGTGTTATCTATTAAATTATTACCCTACCCCAGCCCCTCTATAGTTATTCAAAAACCCTAGTGCAGTCATACCCTATGAATTAGCAGAGCTGGAAAACCATTCTGACCTTACTAATGAAAATAATTCAAAGAGCAATCTAATTAAATAACTAATAAAAATAAACTTATTAAAACAAAATTAAACTGTCACGAAATAGGATCAATAAAACAATTAAACCCAATGAGAATCAATTGAATTATGAAACGAAACTAAACCCAGCAGAATCAACATGAAACAAAAATTTAGACTAATAAAAAACAACCATGAAGAACGTTTACCACATTTAATCATTCTCGAAATCTAATTAAACCAAAATCCTAAAAAAAACCAACATGATTGATACAACCGTCATGCCTGAAAAACAGATTTATCACAAAACAACTCATAACTATCAATTCAAACTGAAACAAGAAGGAGAAAGACAGAGACTCGACTACTAAAATAGAAAAAGAAAAGAAATAAAAAAGGAACAGAGGGAAAGAAAACATAAAATAAAAAAGAGAATAACTCACAATACGCCTTGAAAGCCAAGAGGCCATTGCATGGGTTAATTCAAACCCTAACTTCAACGGGTCAAACCCTAGACTAACGAATCAGTGAGCTCCAGTGACTTTTGACGACAACTACATGAAGATTCGTGATAAAAGAAGGCAGGTGAGTCAGTGATGTAAACTTGGAGGTATTTGGACGAAGCAGCATCTTGGCCGGAGAAATTTCGATCCATTATTTGACACTCTTGGCTGGGATTTGAAGGACATGGTTTGTAGATTTGATATGACGGAGATGAGAGGGATATGGGGTGTTAATTTGGAATGGAATTGTTGTGGTGGCATTTGCCGGCGACGGCTAGGGTTTCAAAAACTCGAGGCGTTCCGGTAGGATTTGGGGAAAACGGAGTGAGGCATGAGTATGAGGGAGGGAAGGCGGGGTTGTGGTGTGAATTTGGTGGTGATTGGCGTCGGTGCCGTCATCGTCGGCGACGGGGAAATCAGGGCGGCGCAATTAGGGTTTCTGCAAGGGGGGTGGGACAGACGAGATGGGGGTAGGGGCTATTTCGACCTTTTTATATTAATGAGTGCCTAGTTATGAGCCGTCCGATCAATTATCCTAGACGGTCCCGATTGAATGGTTTCTAAACGGTGCCGTTTAGGGTTGAAAATGGGACTGGACTGGGTGGGGTATTGTTCCTGGGTGAGTGAGTTCATTTGGGCTGGGGAAGAGATTAGCCCAAATTTGGTCTCTTACAAGACCTTTTTTTTAATTTGTTTTCTCTCTTTTTTTTTTTGATTTCTTTTCTCTTTTTCTATTTTTTAATTTTTTTTATATTTTAATTTTTGTTAAAAATGACAAAGAATAAAATCAAAGTTCCAATTGACTCTACTATGCTATTTATTTAATTCCCAAAATTAACTAATTCCTAATTTTAAACTAAAATTTTAAGACAAATTCTACAAATTAAAACATAAAAATGCAAATAACCATTTTTCATTTCCTTTATATGTAAATAATGTTAACTACTAACTAACACTAAAAATATGAAATTAAATCCCAAACAGATGCCAAATGTATTTTTTTGTATTTTTCATTAAAATGCACAAATAAAATGCAAACAATTAGCAGAAAATAACACAAAAATTCACAAAAATTGTAAAATAATTAAGAAATTATTTTTTTTGAATTCGGGAACAATTTGCTTTGGGCAAAAATCACGTGCTCACAGCTGCCCCTCTTTGCCCGGAAACACGAAGAGTTTTCGTGCAAAGATAAATGAGCGGGAACGAGCGATTTTTGCCCGCTCTCATATTCCGTATGAAGCATTTTTGAAAAGTTTGACCGCACCCTACTTCAGAGGTTGCCTATATATCCTAGGCTAAACAGGAATCAGGTCAGTTTTAGTTCGGGAAGGTTTGGTAGCTGGGACTGCCAGGAGCTGTGATCTCATTGCTGTTGCTGTTGCTGCTGCTACTGCTCGCTGACCTCTTTATTACACCGTGTCAAAATAAAAGAAGCTAGCCTATGCTACGATCTATGAATTACAGAAAGTTCCTATCTATGCCTTCGAACTTGTTCTTGTGTTGCTTTGATCTTGTGTTCTTCCGATGGAATTCTTGCGTTGTTGACTTGCATTGTGATCGGAGATGTTTTGCCATTCCCCCTAGTGATGCTTTACTGCTGAAGTTTGAAATATGTGCCTCTATTCTTCAGGCGGGCTCCTGATTGATGACGCTTGAAAAGTATTCCCTTGTTCTCCAGGTGGGATCCTGACTGCGATCCTTGAAAAGTATTCCTTTGTTCTCCAGGGGGGCGCCTGATTGCTGAAGCTTGAAAAGTATTCCCTTGTTCTCCAGGTGGGCGCCTAACTGCTGAACTTGAAATGTATTCCCTTGTTCTCTAGGTGGGCGCCTGATCATAATGCTGGAATAGTATTCCCTTATCCTCCAGGTGGGATCTGACTACAACAAAATAGACAAACAAAGAAAAATTTCTTTCCCAGTTTGGTGGCTGGACACATCATTTTACCAAATATTACTAAAATTTGAAACCCAAAACATGAATTGTACTTCCCTTATTTTCCTGGTTGGCACCTGACTGCTGAACTTGAAATGTATTCCCTTGTTTTCCAGGTGGGCACCTGCTTGCTGAAACGTAAAATGTATTCCCTTGTTCTCCAGGTGGGCTCCTGACTGCAACAAAATAGACAAACAAAGAAAATTTTCTGCCACGGTCTCAATCAAGAAAGATTCGTTAATATAAAATGGTTGTTAGCTGCTGGCATTCTTGTTGGGTATGTTCCTGCTTCCAGCTCTGTTCCAACTTGTTTCTCAGGATTTGCCTTTAAACGCCTCGACTTCCTAATTGACTTTCAACCCCCGTATAGCTGTGTTTGTATTTCTGACCCTTCTATTTGAAACTTTGCTTCTCCCCCACAATTATCTTATCAACCCACCGATGGAACTTCCAACGATCCTTTAGGTCTTACTTTTCTTTGATATGTTCCAGTCCAGTTGTGCCGTACAACTTGGGAAGCTGGTAGTTAGCCTTGACATCCTTCTTTGTTTTCGACCAGAACTGCCACTGAAACATCTTATAGACAGACGAATGAAATGCAATGACATTCAAGGTTAAGGATAGAAAGACTCTGAAATAGATGATTTGTAATAAAGAGAAGAGGATAGGACTTATCTGGGTGGAACGGCTGGTAACATTGATCATGCCATGCATTTGGATTAACCAACCTAGTATGTCCAACCAATCAGCCTCCAATTGCCACATTTGCTATTCCAGACTTTCATAACCTGACTTTCGCCAAAACCCAAACCTTGCTCGCCTGGCCATGTTTTGAGCAGCTTTCAACCACACATCTGTTTCATTTGCCCATCTGAAAACTCACTTTCGCCTTACGGTGCCCGTGAGGGTTTTCACCGACAAGACTCTCTCATTTTTTATTTCTCTCAAAACTTACTTCGCCTTATGGTGCCCATGAGGGTTTTCACCAATAAGACTCTCTCATTTCCGCCATTTCCCCTCTGGTACCAGAGTGTTACCCCCAACGTGAATCACTTTACCTGTTCGCATTGGCATTTCTTGAATATTGATTGAAAGGTCTTTCTTTGGACCGTAATGCAGGCTTTTGAATGGGGTTTAGAAAGAAGGGTATAGAGGCTCAAAATAATTCAATCACGGGTTTAATATTACAACTTTCAGAATCAGCTTTTCTTACAACAATCATAACCTCTGCCCCAGTTTCTTTCTTGGGGATCTTTGGATTTTTGTTTTGGTATGACTGAACCTCAAAGAGGCTGCCTACGTACCCTTTCGGGATCAAGTCAAACGTAGTTCAGGTCGTAAAATTATGTCGTTGTTGCGATCTTTCCTTTCTTCCACTTCCCTTTTCTTTCTTTTTATTTCTTTTCTTTTCTTCTTTTTTTTCTTTTCTCTTCTTTTTCTTTTTTTCGTTTCTTTTCTTTTCTTCATCTTTTCCTTTTCATCTTCATGTTCTTTTTTCACTGCTCTTCTCTTGTTTCAACACTTACTTTCCCGCTCGGGCCTACGAGTTTTATTGTTGATTCCGAAAGAGGGGTATGAAATAAAATAGAATAAGGCTCAAAGGGATAACAAAGGATAAAGTGTTTGGATAGCAGAACAAAATGCCTTCGTCATTTCAATCTCAAAACATACCAAATACAAGTAAGTACAATTAGACAAAGAAATCATACATAGTACCATTTAACTGCATCGGAGCTAATAGCCATTTCTACGCATTTTCCTTCCACATCCATCAGATATAATACACCATTGGACAACACTCTAGTTACAACAAATGGCCCCTGCCAGTTGGGGGCGAACTTTCCTTTTACTTCGGCCCAATAAGGTAAGATACGCCTCAACGCCAGTTGCCCTACTTCAAACTTCCACGGACGCACTTTCTTGTTATATGCTCTTGCCATTCTCTATTGGTACAACTGTCCGTGACATACTACTACCAATCTCTTTTCATCAATTAAGCTCTGTTGCTCCAAGCGGGCCTTGACCCATTCAACATCGTCAATTTTCGCCTCGGCGTTAATCTGAAGGGATGGTATTTCAACCTCTGCAGGTATTAATTCCTCCGTACCGTATACCAATGAATAAGGAGTCGCCCCTACTGAAGTGCGAACAGTAGTGAGATAGCCTAACAGAGCGAAAGGTAACTTCTCATGCCATTGCTTGGACCCTTCCACCATTTTTTGAAGTATCTTCTTGATGTTCTTGTTAGCTACTTCGACCGTTCCATTCGCCTTAGGACGATATGGGGTGGAATTAAGGTGCGTAATCTTAAATTGCTGACATGTCTCTGCCATCAGATGGCTGTTGAGATTGGAACCATTGTCTGTGATAATTACCTTTCAGATTTCGAATCGACAAATGATATTCGAATGCACAAAATCAACCACTGCCTTCTTGGTCACCGATTTGATAGTTTTCGCCTCAACCCATTTAGTGAAATAATCAATGGCTACCCGAATAAACATGTGCCCAATTGACACCACCAGCCCCATCGGCCCAATGACATCCATTCCCCAAGCAACGAAAGTTCATGGTGCCGATATTGTATTCAATTTAGATGGTGGAGAGTGAGTCAAATCTCCATGTACCTGCCATTGATGATACTTGCGCATGAAACTGATACAATCCCGTTTCATAGTAAGCCAATAATAACCTGCTCGAAGAATCTTCTTGGCCAATACATATTCACTCATATGAGGTCCACAAACTCCCGCATATACTTCGGTCATGATAGTTGCAACCTGTTTAGCATCCATGCACCTCAATAAACCTAGATCTGGAGTTCCAACACTCCTCCACCAAAGAAAAATCCACTTGTTAAGCGTCTAATGGCTCTCTTTTGATCCCCTATGGCCTGTGTCGGATATGCCCCCATCCTGAGGTGCTCTTCGATATCATGAAACCACGGCTCACCATTATGATCTTCCTCCACCCTGTTACAATAGGCATGTTGATCTCGGACCTGAATCTGCAACGGGTCCACATAAGCCTTATTAGAATGATGCAACATCGATGCCAAAGTGGCCAAAGCATCAACAACTTCATGATGAATCCTTGGAATATGCCTGAAGTCTATCGACTGAAACCATTGACAAAGTTCATGCAAACACTACCGGTATGGTATGAGCTTTAAGTCCCGTGCCTCCCATTCTCCCTGAATCTGATGCACCAGAAGATCCGAGTCGCCCATGACCAAGATCTCCTGGACACCCATGTCTATAGCCAACCTCAAACCTAAGATACATGCCTCCTATTTAGCCATGTTATTGGTGCAGTAGAGGCGAAGTTGAGCTGTAATAGGGTAGTGTTGCCCTGTCTCAGAAATAAGTACCGCTCATATCCCGACGCATTTGGTATTGGCAGCCCCATCAAAGAACAACTTCCACCCCGGTTTTTCGTCTTGTTCTAATTCCTCGACATGCATTGTCTCCTCATCAGGGAAATATGTCTTCAAAATTTCATACTCATCATCAATTGGGTTCTCGGCTAGATAATCACCCACCGCTTGTGCCTTTATTGCAGTCCGGGTCACATAGATAATATCAAATCCCGTGAGCAAGATTTGCCACTTCGCGAGCCTCCATGTGGGCATGGGCTTCTGAAAAATGTACTTCAATGGATCTAGCCGCGAGATGAGATAAGTGGTATATTATGACAAGTAATGTTTCAATTACTACGCTACCCAGGTTAAAGCACAACACGTCCTCTCAAGCTGAATGTACTTTACCTCATAAGATGTGAACTTCTTGTTGAGGTAGTAAATCGCCAGCTCTTTCTTTCCTGTGACGTCATGCTGCCCCAGTACACATCCAAAAGAGTTATCCAAAACTGTCAGATAGAGGATCAAGGGTCTTCCCGGCTCTGGCGGAACCAACACAGGCGGGCTGGCCAAATACTCCTTAATCTTGTCAAATGCTGCCTGACATTCATCCATTCATTTGACCGCATCATCTTTCTTTAGAAGCTTAAAGATAGGCTCGCAAGTTGTTGTGAGCTGGGCAATGAACCTGCTGATATAATTTAACCTGCCGAGCAAACTCATCACCTCTTTCTTGATTTTTGGCGGTGGTAACTCCTGAATGGCTTTGATCTTTGACGAGTCTAACTCAATACTGCATCGACTTACCACGAACCCCAATAACTTCTCCGATGAAACTCCAAACGCACACTTCGCTGGATTAAGTTTGAGGTTATACTTGCGAAGCCTTTGGAAAAACTTCCTCAGGTCTTTAACATGGTCACATTGCTTCCTTGACTTTATGGTCACATCGTCTACATAGACCTCAATTTCCCGATGTATCATATCATGGAACATGGTGGTCATTGCCCTCATATATGTTGCTCCTGTATTCTTCAACCCAAATGGTGTAACCCTATAACAATATGCCCCCCAAGGCATGATAAATACCGTCTTTTCCGCATCGTCCTCATCCATCAAAATCTGGTGATATCCCGCATAACAATCCACGAAAGAACCAATCTCATATTTGGCACAATTTTCAATCAATATATGGATGTTTGGCAGTGGGAAGTTGTCTTTTGGACTCGCCTTATTGAGATCACGGTAATCAACGCACACTCTGGTCTTTCCATCCTTCTTTGGTACAGGCACAACATTAGCTAACCAGGTGGGATACCGAGTGACCCGGATGACCTTCACATTAAACTGCTTGGTGACCTCTTCTTTGATATTCACACTAATATTTGTTTTAAATTTCCTCAACTTTTGCTTGACAGAAGGGCATGCTGGGTCTGTGGGCAATTTGTGGAACACCAAATCAGTACTTAAACCCGGCATATCGTCATATGACCGCGCAAAAACATCTTTGTATTCAAGCAGCACTTTGATTATCTCTTCTCTGAGCGGAGGCTCCAAATGGACACTTATTTTTGTTTCCCGTACATTCTCCTGATCCCCTAAATTGATTGCCTCTGTGTCGTTCAGATTAGGTTTGGGTTTTTCCTCAAATTGGCTTAATTCTTTACTGATTTCTTTAAAAGCTTCCTCATCATCATATTCTACCTCGTCAACACACTCAATTTCTCGTATTATTATTTCGGAGTTAGATTGGTAATCAAGACTAGGCCGAAGACTCCTCATGCATGACACATTAGTGATACCAGCATAAAAATGACTGTATAAGAAAGAGAAGAAAGACAAAATAAAGGCTATCAGGAATGAAAAGGGAAAGAAATTGTATTTCATTAAAATTGTAAGATAACAAGGTTTAACTCATCCAAATGGACGGAACGTAGCATCTGAATTACAACCTTGGAAATAATCCAGATTAAACTGAAAGGAAAATCAAACTAACTACCATGACTACCTCCGGGCAGGAAGAGGAGTAGCTTCCCAATTGTTAAGCTTTGCATGGGGTCCCACAAACTGCACATCTACTTTGCTTGGACCTTCGCCTGCCTCTGCCATATTCACCTGGTCAAACAGCATTTCAAACCTCTCCATCAGCTCCTTGTCAGGTTCTATCATCACAGAATTAAACATTATCATTGCTGGGCGCCTCTTCGTACTATACTGGACAAAGGAATAGGAAAGGCGAGGAATGGGTTTTGGGAGGGTCCATGCTCTCTTTTTCATCTTTTTAGCTCACCTTATGCCAGTAGTAGTGGGCTTAAAGCCTAACCCAAAAGTATCCAGGTTTCTAGGAAGAGATACCGGTTGTATGATGCCCTGTAATGAGGCACCCAAGCCCTTTCCAAGTAAGAATCCATTCTTTATCATTTCCGCAGCCACCATGATAGATGCAGCAGCTACTCTGGGCATAGGAATACACTCTCCTTCCAGGATCTTTGCAACTGATACTGTATCCAGGACTTGGTAAACCCATGGACCTTTGTCGTCCTCAGCTTCTTCGAAAGGCATAATGGTATTACACGAACTATCCTTCCCATGCACAACAATTTCTTGCCGGTCCCACTCAAATTTGACCATCTGATGCAAGGTAGACGGTACTGCTTTTGCGACATGGATCCAAGGCCGACCCAATAAAAGATTGTAAGAAACAGCCATGTCGAGCACCTAGAACTCCATAATAAATTCAACTGGTCCTATTGTCAGTTCCAACACAATATCTACGACTATATCCTTTCCTCCTCCATCAAATCCCCGCACATAAATGCTATTCTTGTGGATTCCCTCACTGTCCACTTTTAACTTTTCTAGGGTGGATAGAGGATAAATGTTTGCACTGGACCCGTTGTCGATTAGCACCCGGGTGATCACTGAGTCTTCACATTTCACCGTGAGGTAAAGCGCTCTATTATGCTCAGTGCCCTCCAAAGGCAGCTCATCATCAGAAAATGTAACTCTATTGACCTCGAAAATTTTGTTTGCTATTTTCTCCAGATGATTTATAGAGATCTTATCCGTAACATGGGCTTCATTCAGAATCTTCATCAACGCTCGGCGATGCTCATCCGAATGAATCAATAGAGACAGCAATAAAATCTGTGCCGGGGTTTTCCTCAACTATTCTACAATGGAATAATCCTGCGCCTTCATCTTCTTTAAGAATTCTTCAGCCTCTTCTTCAGTTACGACCCTTTTTACTGGTGCTGGATGTCTTTGGCTGCTTTAACCTTTCTCAGCTCTTCAAGGGCAAAGCATCTCCCTGAACGAGTCAGTCCGTGGGTTTTACAAACTTCTTCTTTAACTTCCTTCCCTTTGTACGTCACAGTCACTTAGCTGTAATTCCATAGGATGGCCTTTTCACTGACTATGGAAACTGAGTCACTGGTTTAATGATAATCGGCTCCGTGTGAGCCCCTTTCGCGATTACAGCGGGCTTGGCAACTGCTCCTGGTACCATCACTTTAACTGGTTCTTGTCACTGTTCAATGGCTCCTTCTTTATCACCCCCGCTGATTTCCTAACTGTCTCTCCTTCCTTTATCACTTCTTTCCCACTGGTTGGTTTCTCGTGTGACCTGTCTTCACCAATCTTGATCATCATCACGGTTTGTGATGTCTTCTTAGATTCCCCCTTTTGCACTAACTCAATCATATGAGTCTCATGATGGGTTGGCAATGGATTCTAAGTGATGTTAGGCGTCTCTGGAGCCTGCACCTCAATTCGGCGGATATCAATGAGCTCCTGGATGGCCGTTTTCAAATGCCAGCATTTTTCTATATCATGCCCCGGAGCACCTGAGCATACTTTCAATTCACTGAATGGTCCAGGTTCCTTGGGGGAGGATTTGGTATTTTGGGTTCAATCGGACTTAACATGCCCAATTGTCTCAATATGTGGTATAAGCTTATGTAAGATTCTCCCAATGGTGTGAAAGTTTTCTTCTTCTGTAGCCTGTCATTCTTGGAAGTAAGGTTGGGTCAAAAACTAGATCCAGTAGGGTTTTTGTAGGCTCTCAGAGGTAGGTAGGAATTTTGAGTGTGGTAAGTATTTTATGGGGTGGGTGCACGCCATGGCGCCTGAGGTTGAGGATATGTTTAGGCGTGGTGAATAGAGAAGTAGGGGGCGGGAGGTGGGTAATAGTATTGTGGCGGGCCATATGGGTTGCGTGGGTAGGTTTTGGGATGGGAGCGTGGTTGGTGATAATTTGGTGATGGACCCCTGGACCAAGCTCTTGATTCTACTACTGTAACCTCTTCCTTTTTCTTCTTTCCCAATACCCCTCCAGTGCCGCACTGGATGGCTTGGGTAGTTGCCTTAATCGCCGAATAGCTCATAATTTTGTTAGTCTTGAGACCTTCTTCTACCATACTTCCCATTTTTACTACCTCATTAAAAGTTTTTCCAACTGCCGATACCAGATGACCATAATAATAAGGCTCCAAAGCCTGCAGAAAATGGTCGACCATCTCGTCTTCCTTTATTGGAGGATCAACTCTTGCGGCTTGTTCTCTCCATCGAAAAACGTATTCTCTGAAGCTTTCCCCTGGCTTCTTCTCAATTTTTGTCAATGACAGCCGGTCCGGGACGATCTCTATGTTGTACTGAAAATGGCCTGTGAATGCCTGGGCCAAATTATCCTAGGTGTACCATCGAGTATGATCTTGCCGCGTGAACCATTCCAAAGCAGCACCACTGAGACTTTGACTAAAGTATGCCATTAATAACTCATCCCTTCCCCCAGCGCCTCTCATCTTACTGCAAAATCCCCGCAGATGGGCTACTGGGTCACCATGTCCGTCGTACAGATCAAACTTGGGTAATTTGAATCTTGCGGGCAACTGGACGTCAGGAAACAAGCACAAGTCCTTGTAGGCCACACTCACCTGCCCTCCTAGGCATTGTATATTTCTGAATGATTGCTCCAAGCTTTTCACCTTTCGTATCATCTCCTCCTGCTTAGGGTTTTTGGGAGGTTTCTCTTCCTCAGTTGAGGTATCAAGACGTAGAGTGCAGAGATATGGTTCTGGAGGTTTGAAGTTAGGTTCAGGTGGGTAATAGTGGGTTTCTTTGGTTTAAAACAGGGGTTCACTAGAAGATCTCTGTAATGTGGCGGGTGGAGGAGCCACAAACACGGGAGTGGTTGGAGGCGGAGGGCATGTAATTTGTTTGGGTGGTGAGGGTGGTGCTGTTTGGGAAGTAGTTGCGTAGTATTGCTGGTAAGTAGGGTAGGCCGGAGAGGAATTCACTGTAGGAGGATCTTATGGCTGAGCTAATGGTGGGATGTAGGCAGGGTTAGCAGGATAAGCTGGTAGTGGGTGTCCCTTCACCCAATCCTGGTACATTTCGGCCATCTGTTGTTTCAATTTATACATCTCCTCCTTCATGGTGTTGACATCCACAAATTCTTCCTTTCTAGATGGGTCGACGATGCTTGCTTCTAACTCTTGGTTGACCATTTTTGACTTATCTTTAGAGCGGGTGTTATATGGGTGGGTTGCCAGAATGCCAGTCAACTGAACCACCTATCTGGGCTCATCATCAACAACAACGTTGTTAGTGGTTAGGGCATTAACATATAGATAACCGCAAATTTGGGGCATGAATGCACCTAGGCAATTAATAGTTTCTAGAATGCACTTGCTCGACCGCTTGCATCATCCCGACTTTATTTATTCTCGACTGTGACGTCTTTCTTTTATTCTTGCCTTTGTTTCTTTGTTTTTGTTTTGCCATTATCTCTTTGTTGTGGATTCTCTTATCTTTTGTTTTTCTCTCTCGTTTTTCTTTTGTTTTTTTGCTTCTCTTTTTTTTGGCTTTTTATTCTCACTATATTTTCTCTTTTCATATGGTTGTGGTTGGATCTTATGGAGATTGCCTACGCATCGTGACCATGCCTGAATCAGATCAAATGTAATAAATAAAAATAGAATGTTCTTGGACTTTTCAATTTTACTAATAGCAATCATTTCAATTACAAGGACTCAAGACTGGCGCATTAAGACAACTAACAAAATCTAAATGACAAGACGGGCTACAAACTCCATCAACAATTATTCCACTTTAAAATGAAAGTGTAGACTGTCTCGAAAAGAAAATACAAACTCAAATAACTGACAAACTCCAGTGAAAGAAAATACAGACTCTAATGACAATCATGAATACATTAAAGCTCCTAGTGCCCGCGGGACATCGTTCGGTCTCGCCGTGGGCCTATATGCAAGTTCCCTCTGGAGTCTGTCTAGGTCACTCATTATCTGTTTCACAAATATCATCATTGAGGCAAAGAAGGTAGTGTGAGTCATGTTCTCGCACATTTGGCATCTTCTCGTGATGTAATGAGCAATAGCTAGGAATCTTTCTCTGATTACGCCTTTTTCTTGAAGTAGCCGCCCTATTTGTTCGGCCCTAGCTTCCAAAGTCTGGTGATTTTGCTCCTGGAGTTGTTGCAGGTCAATTTCTAATTGTGCTAATGCTCCATAGCAGTGGCTCCCTTTCAACCTTGAACTCTTTTGCCTGTTTGATCATTTTGTTTTCTGCAGTGATGACCCTTTTCTTTAATCCTACGACCTCATTGTCATATTCTTCTCTTAACTGCTTAACCATACGGGCTCGTTCTTCCACGTTTTTAGCCAATTGTTTTCGAACCTCGGCTAATTCTCTTTCCACTTTGTTGAGGTCAAAACTGTAATCATCCACTCTTTGCCTTAGGCTTTCTATAATTTTGCGTCTTTGGCACTCCTGACAGGATTTTCAACCACCATTTTCATTTTTTGGATTTGGGTTCATAAGGCCTCATTCTCTTTGGCCAATGTCTTTTTCTCACCCTCGTCAACCGCAGCTTGCACGCTATTTTCAAACTTAAGGTCTTGGACCCGCTTTTCGAATTCTCCTATTTTGTCTCTGTATTCGTTTTCCTAGGAAAACCAGGCCCACTGTTCTTGCGATGCTTCGGTAAACTCATGTATGTGAGGTCTTTTAGCTTGTCTCTCATGATCATATTCTCTCCTATACCAAGCAAGGTATCCCGGCGACACTTCGCCTTTGGACCGATCATGCATGCAAGTATCCGCATTTAAGTATTGGCATTCATTCCAGATCTGGCGGACTCTTGCTTCAGGAAACATTCTGTCAGGGCTAATCTCAACTACCTGAGCACTAAGGTCACCGTCTTTCGGCACTATCTGGCACCTTCCGAGCTATCTTAAAACCCGATACGGGGCATAAGGTTGAATGCTCTTGAGACCCATTAGGAGAAAATGCGGTCTTGCTGCTGGCATATATATGATTTCATCAATAGGAAACCATCCAAGCATCCACTCTATTTGACTAGTGGTGAGGGACCGGAAATATGTCGTCCAACTCGTGAATCCTTCAGGCAGATGGACCCTTTTAATCCTCATATAAAACTCTTCTATGTATGATTTCTCTGAAGACTCGTAGCTTAAGAACTGAGGACGATGGCGCAGATGCTCGGTCATCCACATTTGCAGAAGTACATTGCACCCCTCAAAGAAAATTCCCTCGGCTTTGTAGGTTGTAAGACCGCGGAAGATTTCGGCCAATATCATAGGTGCGAGAGTGCTTTTGGCTTGAGTCATTAGAGTACTGACCCCGGCTATTTTTATGTCAATGTTTCCGTCTTTCCTTGGAAATACCACAAGCCCTAGAAAAACCACCATAAAAGCGACACGCCTATGCTCCTCCCATTTTTGGCGATTTTCAGTACTACATATTTTGCTTTCCGGGTTATTGAACCCCCCGATGTGGGCCATATCTATGGTATATGAAGTGTGGGGTGCAAAAGCTATTTGCCAAATCTGTGTTGTGAACCGTCCTACGTATCTTCTGAGAGTCTAAAAATCTATGCACGACTACAGTTCTCGGGGCTCCTAAGTATTTGTCTTTTAAAGGAGCCTCATCTTTTCCGATGTACCCAACCATTTCCTCTAGTGTTGGGGTAAGCTCGAAGTCTGAGAAATGGAACACATTGTGTGTCGGGTCCCAACATGTGACCAAAGCTCTAATGATGTCCCCTCGAGGCGCAATTTCCAATAAACCGGTAAGCTCTTTCAAATATTTGTTGACCTCGCCCTGTCCTTCTTTGCCCAAATCGTTCCACCGTAGACGCAACTCCAACGGGATTTTATTCATGATTGAGAAAGGTTCATTTTGAGTCATGCTCATCCTGCACATTTATTAAGGTGATTTAATCACTTATTTTGTCCTAAAAGAAAAAAATTACACTATTCTTTTCATTCAAATTTATAATTTCAACACAAACCCGATTTTACAAATACGGCCTTTTAGCACATCGGGTGAAGATTTTAAGGATGTGCCCGTTAACTATTTTAAAATGACTCAAGGTGCCTATTCTTGCAAGAACAGCCTTCCGGTGCCCTTTTGGGGACATTCGGCTTATTTTTGAACAAGAACGGCGTCACCGGACTTATTGGATAAAAATAAAAAATTTGGTATTTTTGGCTATTTTTGCAAAATGGGTGGTTGGACCCGATGAGGGTTGCCTATGTATCTCACACCCGGTGAGAATCAAGCCAGCGTAGTTCGGGCAAGTAAACAAGCTATTTTTGAAAAAAAAACTCTTTTTGTATTTTCTTTCCAACAACTTGAAAATAAAATCTTTTCGATTTTTCTTCATTGGCAAATAACACAAACCATGTCTAAAAAAAACTCTTTGTTTAGCTTTTCAATTGGCACATAAAAAAAATTATTTAAGATGAAAATAAAATAAAAAATATTGTTTGTTCTCCTTTTCCATTGACAACAAACACTCTTCTTATTTTCTCAAAAATCCGACAGAGTTTCAACATTACTTGGACATAGGTTTTTGCTAAATCATGTAATTAACTCTCTACACTATTATTTCTTTTCCTTTTTCCCAAATATTCAAGCTGGTCGCGAGTCCAAGACAAATAAATGCAACACGTAAAATGTATCATGGTGGTCTTTTCATATCTGGTTACCTGTCCTAGACGGACCCAACCCCGGTGTTGAGTCCCTTAAGTCAAAATGCACATGATGCAGATAAGCGTTCCTACTAGGGATCTGGCATGAAGTCAAATTATTGTAGGTTCAAAACCTGGGTATGTGTTCTAGACTATGTACTCGAGCAGGCAACTCGAGTCGAGGAGGGGGCTACGTACCGGGGACCCGCAGGATCATCCGGCTTAGTAACTTGTCCAGCCTCTTTCTTATTTCAAGGTATGACACTAATAGAAAAGGGAGTCTCAACCAGTAAGCACATCCCCGGAGGTGAGAAGAGAAGGGTTTCGGCATAGTTTATATATACAGTTCAGATAATATCAAAGCGGTAAAAAGCAATATTTTGCCCATTAGTCCCAAACATGTAATAAAATCGGATAATAAACAAAGCCAAATACAACAATTATTCTAAGCTCGAATTCTTAAACCCTAAACCGAAGTTCTGGGTTTATCTTCCCCAGCAGAGTCGCCAGAGCTTTCACACCTCCTTTTTACCTACACCCGCAAGGGCGTAAAGGAGTTTTTTCACTTAAAGGACAATCGGAACGGGATTTATTATTAAATTTTAGAGTTGCCACTTGGGAGATTAATGGTGTCCCAAGTCATCGGTTGAATCCCGAACCGAGGAAATTATGACTTTGTTAACAGTTCGCGAACCAGAAATCCGAGTAAGGAATTCTGTTAACCCCGGAGAAGGTGTTAGGGATTCCCGGATTTCGTGGTTCTAGCACGGTCGCTCAACTGTTGTATTTGCTTTTATCTGATTTCAAAAAATATGTTCTAACTTATGTGCCTTTTATTAGTAACCTACTTTTTTTTAATAAGAATTGCAACGTCGTGAAAATACGTCTCGAACCACGTCGCACCAGTGCACCCGTGGTTGTCAACACATTTTGACTCCATTGAGATTTGGATTTGGGTCACATAAATGTGCATCCGAGTTTAGGAATGTAATTTTATTAGAATCACGCCTAAAGAGTCTAACGCATTATTGTTTTGGGGAAGGCCGTAAAATTCGCTAAACGGCCCTCATGAATTTCTAAGTATTTTTTAGCTTTTACAGATGGCCCCGCAATTTGTATTTTTATTGGGCGAGGTTTGTCTCATTTTATTTAAGGGCAAACCTAAAGCAAGCTACCATTTTGTTTTTATTTGTCTCTAGATAAAGAATCGGTCCTAGTTAATTTGTTCATTGGACTAATTGGTAATTTTGCACTACAGTCCAGCCACTAGGCTCTAAGATAAGCACAGCGAAAACAACTGAAAATCAGATACACACCGCGAATCGGCCAAAACAGACCTTGGCCTAGACCCAAGCGAGAAGGGAGTCAAAATTGGCATGGATCGTGCATCACTTGCTCTGAGGCTCGGCGCTTGGGGCTAGGCTGTCAAGCCTTGTAAGAATTCCAATTCAATTAGGAGTATAAACCTGATTCAATGTAACTACTACTAAAATTGACTAGCCTGACACGTTAATTCAAGGCAACAACAAACATGAATTGGAAAACAAATGATTCTCATATTTCATGACTCACAACCTACCAATGATCACAATTTGAAATATATTGCATAGTAGTTCAACTTTAAACTCCTTACTATTACTAATTTATTAAGGTGTTGATTTGCATATATGAGAATTGAAATTGAAAACAAACAGTTAGGTTGGGCGAGATTGAGTTGCCTAAGTTGACTTCAGAATTATAGGCTAACTTATATCATCATTATTGCATATAAATAGAAGTATTACACTACTCTAACGGTTTGCAGTCCAATTAATCACAAAAACACCTCTTAATCTAATAGAGACTACTCTAATTAATCTAGCATGGAATTGTTATACTTATTACTCAACTAAACTCATACGCATTTCTCAAGGCATGAGCACACAACTAATAGTTCAAACGAACACATTTTGCCTAGCAGCACATCGTTTTAGTACAGTCCATTACAAATTAAAAATTCAATCAGTCCAATTGATATACTACAAATAACTAACATAATTAACCTGTTCAAACAGATCCTAAAGCTAACTATGATGCAAATGACTAATACAGTAATAAAACTTCAATGAAGATCAAGTAAACAATCTGCAATTCCATTTCACTTGGAGAATTACACCAAATCAGTTCCCAAGTGTGTGTACCTAGAATTCGAATAGAAGTGAAGTAGAAGAGGTCAGCTAAAGCAGTAAATCGAGCAACAGCAATGACAAGTGATGTTCAGCAGTTTTGAATAACAAACAGTGACAGATCAAACAGCCCAGAAACCAAGTCAATAACCAGGAAGTGTTTGAAATCAGCAGGATCAGGAAATCAACCAAACATAGCTTGATTAGAATTCCAAATGAACTCGAAATTAACCTCTGAACTTCAGCAACCAAAGGTCATATTAGAAAAATCTGAATCCTCGACTAAAAGCTTGAAATTAACCTAAAACTAACATTGAATTAGTTTTTTTTTTTGATTTTTTGAAGATTTTTGTTGTTTTTTTTTTTGGTTTTTGAAATACTAGATCTAAGACTTGGATTTTTTTGAATTTCAAATTCCTTGCTCTAAGAAACTTGAAGACTGATTTTTGGGGGGAATTCTAGCGGGGCTGAAAAACCTCCTCCTTAAGGCACTATTCATTGCCTTTTATAGGCAAAATGAGGGCAGTCCTCCGATTTTGTGTTTACACTTTAGTCCCTATTTTATTTACTTATTCAATCCCTTATTTTCTGACTTGTGACCCAAGTAAACACCCTAAGTTTCCTAAAATGTGCACTAGAGTCCTATTCTAGAATAATCTAATATATTATATTAAATTCCCATTCATTCTAAAAGATTCTTTACTTATGAATTGCCTCAACTACCCTTATTACCCCTGTGTTAGCTCTAAAATTATTACCCTACCCCCAGCCTTTCTATATTTATTCAAAAACCCAAGTGCAGTCATACCCTATGAACTAGCAGAGCTGGAAAACCATTCTGACCTTACTAACGGAAATAATTCAAAGAGCAATCTAATTAACTAACAAATAAAACTAAAACTTATTAAAACAAAATTAAACTGTCACTAAACAGGATCAAGAAAATAATTAAACCCAATGAGAATCAATTGAATCATGAAGCGAAACTAAACCCAGCAGAATCAACATGAAACAGAAATTTAGACTAATCAAAAACAACCATGAAGAACGTTTACCACTTTTAATCATTCTCGAAATCTAATTAAACCAAAATCCTAAAACAAACCAACATGATTCATACAACTATTATGCCTGAACAACAAATTTATCACAAACAACTCATAACTATCAATTCAAACTAAAACAACAAGGAAAAAGACAGAGACTCGACTACTAAAATAGAAAAAGAAAAGAAATCAAAAAGGAATATAGAGAAAGAAAGCATAAAATAAAAAAGAGAAGAACTCACAATACGCCCTGAAAGCCAAGTGGCCATTGCATGGGTTAATTCAAACCCTAACTTCAATGGGTCAAACCCTAGACTAACGAATCAGTGAGCTTCGGTGATTTTTGATGACAACCAAGTGAAAATTCGTGATGAAGGAAGTTAGGTGAGTCAGTGATGTAAACTTAGAGGAATTTGGACGAACCGACATCTTGGCCGGAGAACTTTCGATCCAATATTGGACGCTCTTGGCCGGGATTTGAAGGACATGGTTTGTAGATTTGATATGAGGGAGATGAGATGGATATGGGTTGTTAATTTGGGATGGATTTGTCATGGTGGCATTAGCCAGCGGCGGCTAGGGTTTCAAAAACTTGAGGCATTCCGATAGGATTTGGGAAAGACGAAGTGGGGCATGAGTATGAGGGAGGGAAGGTAGGGTTGTGGTGTTAATTTGGTGGTGATGGTCGTCGGCGCCGCCATCACCGGAGACGGGGAAATCAGGGCGGCGCAATTAGGGTTTCTATGGGGGGGGGGG
>MU767990.1:47635-59186 GCA_026770625.1 Nicotiana glauca
TTTTTGGGGGGGGGGGGGGGGGTTTGGGAGAGACGAGATGAGGGTATGGGGCTATTCTGACCTGTTTATATTAATGAGTGCCTAGTTATGAGCCATCCGATCAATAATCCTAGAAGGTCCCGACTGACTGGTTTCTAAACGGTGCCGTTTAGGGTTGAAAATGGGACTGGACCGGGAGAGGTATTGGGCTGGCGCGAGTGAGTTCATTCGAGATGGGGAAGAGATTAGGCCAAATTTGGTCCCTTACAAGACCATTTTTTTGAATTTGTTTTCTCTCTTTTTTTTTAATTTCTTTTCTCTTTTTCTATTTTTTTTAATATTTTGATTTTGTTAAAAATGACAAAGAATGAAATCAAAGATCCAATTGACTCTACTATGCTATTTCTTTAATTCCCAAAATTAACTAATTCCTAATTTTAAACTAAAATTTTAAAACAAATTCTACAAATTAAAAAATAAAAATGCAGATAACCATTTTTATTTTCTTTATATGTAAACAATTTTAACTGCTAACTAACACTAAAAATATGAAATTAAATCCCAAACAGATGCAAAATGTATTTTTTTGTATTTTTCATTAAAATGCATAAATAAAATGCAAACAATTAGCAGAAAATAACATAAAAATTATAAAATAATAAAGAAATTATTTTTTTTGAATTTTGGGAACAATTTGCTTTGGGCAAAAATCACGGGCTCACAGTGTGATTGGGAGTTGTAGGTGTGATGGACAGAGGCTGGTTAGGAATATCTGGGAGATGAAGGCAGATAGTAGGCGGATGATTCTTGATATGTGGGCGAATGTGTTTGATATGTGGGCGGAGGTGTTTAATGTGTGGGTGGAGGTATTTGATATGTAAGTGGAGATTTTGGGCCCTGGGCTACCATTACT
Source organism: Nicotiana glauca (assembly GCA_026770625.1). Taxonomy (NCBI): domain Eukaryota; kingdom Viridiplantae; phylum Streptophyta; class Magnoliopsida; order Solanales; family Solanaceae; genus Nicotiana; species Nicotiana glauca. Next base: position 48,528 of record MU767990.1, read on the forward strand.
TCCCTGACATCTCTCTTCTTCGATATGCTGCCTGATTGGAGTTCCTTATTCATGGCTTGCAGTGCTTCAAAGTTCGTTACCATCCCGTTCTTCATTCCTTCCTCGATCCTTTCCCCGAGCTTGATGATATCAGAAAATTTGTGATTTTTTAGGACCATGAACCTCTCATAATGTTATGGATCCTATGCCCTGACAAAGAATTTATTCATTTGTTCTTCATCTAGAGAGGGCCTGACCTTGGCTGCTTTCGACCTCCAACGAGTAGCATACTCGTGGAAAGTTTTAGATGGTTTCTTCTTGAGATTTCGAATGTGAAAGATATCCAGTACATTCTCTGTGTTAAACCTGAATTGATCCATGAATTTTGATGCCATGTTTACCTAGTTATCCCACTTCATGGGATTCTAGCTGATATACCAGGACAAAGCATCCCCAGTAAGGCTCCTAATAAAAAGCTTCATTCGAATCTTTTCATCTTTCAGGACCCTGACAAGCTTTTCACAATAGGTCCTTAGATGAAACCTGGGATCACCTGTACCATCGAACATCTCAAACTTGGGAGGTTTGTACCCCTCTGGTAATTCCACATATGGTTGTATACACAGATCGTCATAGTTTAATGCTTCTATTACCCTGTCACCTTCAACACCTTGAACTTGACTTGTTAGCTTCTTGAGTTCTTCAACCATGTTCTTAATGAGCAGGTTCTTCTCGGAGGGCTCTGGTGCACAGGAAATTAGTTGGGTAGAATGGGGTATAGTTTCCACGTATATAGGGTTGCTTTGATGGGTGCCAGGAACTTGGGTATAGTGATGGTCATTGGTGGAGTTTTGGGATCGGGAATGATTGGTGGTTTATTTTGGGGAGTATGTTAAGTGGTGGTCGATGGGTACTAAATTGGTTGATGATGTTATTACGGTGAAGTTGGTATCGGCAATGGATTGATAATTTAGGGTGGACTTGCGTATTGATTCGGTGCGGTGGGATTTTGTGCCTGTTGGTTTTGTGTGTTCTGAAGGAGGTGCTGGATTTTTTGCGTTTTGTTGGTAGACATCAGGGAAATTGAGGGTGAGTGATAGGTTTGCCAAGTTACGGACCTGCTGAAGTTCTCCTCGTTGTTCTAGTATCTTTTATTCTAGTTTCATGACCAAGTCGTTCGGAGCTGGAGTACTACGGCCAACAGAAGTCTCTACGTTCTCAACATTTTCCTTTCGGATTCCGCTTAAGTCGTCCATCTTTGGTTTTCCTATGCTTTTGGTGTTGCTTGGAGGAGGAGGAGGTAGAGGGCCTCTAGATTTAGTGTGATACGCTTATGAGGACGGTGTGAGTGGAACAACCTAAGGGGATGGGAATAATTAAAATTAAAGAAAAACAAAAGGTAAACAAGTCAGTAAGGATCCTGAAATGTTTGTAGTATTTAAACACATATTGCGGAAATATAAATCTGTATCCTATTTTGGAAACCTCGTTGTGCCCAAGGTAGGCCTAGCAATAAATAAATTTGGAGAACTTTTAATGCCAATAAATGCATCATATCATAATATAAAAAAAAGACGAATCCAAAAATGACAATAATAAACTAAGTCACTACTGGCACTTGGCCTTATTACATTTTAGGGAAAGCAAGTAAATCTAGTCTATTTGGTCCCAGAAGGACCTTCCCCAGATTCAATCCTCCAGATTCCATCGTATAGATCCCTTAGCTCGCGCAGCCCCAACAGCAAGTAGGCTTTGGCCAAATGTCCTCCTTCAGCTCCTTCCGCATTTTGGCAGTTTTCAACCCTCTTTATGATTTTTCCCTCCAGCTCCACAATTCATCGCTCTAGGTATTCCAATTTTCGGTTGGAAGTGACTGCCATCTCCTTCCATTCCTCAATCAACCTCACATTCCTATCATACATTTCCCGATGCTCATTTTAAGAATCGTGGACCCTTTTGCGCAGCCTATTGTACTTGACATGAGCTTCAGCCTCTTCATCTATGATTATGTTCCCTCGATCGACCCTTGGTGTCACCATGCCTTTCAGATTGTCCTCTAACCAGGGCGGGTAGAGAGGCTTGAATCCTACATGATATTTGTTAGCTCAATGGTATTCTTCTCCACAATGATTTTACAGTGCCACATGTGTTCAGCTTGGCACTTGTAAGGAGCATCGTCGTCTTGAAAGTCTGCCCTGAAGTGACTCATCTTGAAAACCCTTGCTACAACCTATTTTTTGCATGCTTGCCTCATAACTTTCATAGGGACATAAGGTTATATCCCTCTTAACCCGATAAACACCAAGTGCGGATCATCCCTGGATTTAATAATAAACTCGTCCGTGAGGAACCATTCAAACATCCATTGCACCTGTTCCTCGGTCAGATTGTCAAAGAACTCTACCCATTCTTTGGCACTTTCCAGCTGAGCAAATTAGTCCGTAATGTAAGTCATATGCTTAGGAATATGGAAGGCAATATGGGCGTTCCAAGCCCTTCGCGGAAATTCCTAACGATAGCAACCCATTTGGAAATGCCCCAGCAACCACAACTGTAGCAAAAAATTACAACCTTCGAAATGCTTGACCCATCTTTGACAGCACTCCAGAGCCTTGTAGATGTCAGCTATGATCATGTGGACTATGATATATGTTCTCCTATTAATCCCTTCCATCAAAATCTTAGTGACCATGGCTAACCTAATATGGATTCTTCCCTTTTTCATTGGGAATACTATCAGGCCTAGAAAGCATACGATGAATACAAACACTCTACAATGGATGTGACCTAGTGAAGTGAGGGAGATCTCATCATGATAAGTGCAGAAGGACTTTCTATGGACATACCTCTCGTACAGGTATTCGAAAGGTATGTAGGAATCCTTAAAGCAAACTAGGTCAAAATTCTTCTTCAACCCCATCATCTTCATAAACCCCCTGCATGTATAGTTTTCTTTTACTAATAGCTCGGGATTGTCCCAAGTTAGTCCTGTAAGTCCTCCTATTTCCTTTATAAGCGATGTCATGTCTATGTCACCGAAGCGAAACACCGCTCTTTCACTATCCCAGAATAAGGTGCCATCTTCAATCAATTTGTTGTCTGGCTCAATATCTAGCAAGGAAGGCACGTTACTCAGGTACTTTTTCACATGTTTCTTGTCACTAGTGGAAAGGTCCTCCCACCAATCTATCAACAATGTTGGGGATTTTCAAACCATACCGAATCTAGGGACCTCGTACATCATTTTCTGCAAAACAAAAGGGTTAGACCTTACCCCCAACAAACTCGACTATTTATACATTTATGATCAATATATCGGCATTTAGTGCTCTAAATTAACGTACAGAACATGGTTGTGTCCGGTGGGATTATGAAGAACTATATGAACTTTGGATAAGGCTTACCTTAAAGGATCATTATGTGGATAACGTAACCGATTCGACTAGGTTTGACCATGATGCTTGCAGAATTTTAACTTGAGTAAGGTTTCTATGAAGTTTTAGACTGGTACCCTCAAGCGCAGAACTTGAGGGGGAAGGCACGGAACCGTAGACTGCACCGATGATCAATTGGGTTTACCGCAAATAAGCCTTTCCGAATTTAAGGGTAGTAAACAGGAAAAGCGCAGCCACTCATTAAAGTGTTGCTATAGGATTTGAGATGCATGAGTGGAATATGATGCGGAGCATGATTTATGCAGCAATTAATAACATGTAGTCAAGTATTTTCACGTAGGAAGAATGATAAATATAGTATTTAAATAATGGAAATACAGTTACAGGAAGAGAAAACAAAGAAGCGAGATAGCTTCATGAACAAAAGAAACATAAATGCTTAAAATAGGTAGTTAAATTCAAATAAAGGGAGAAGAACACGGGACAAAGCATGATTTGACTAATTTGTGAAAGATAAGTTTGTTATAGTAAGAGACTAAAAATATCCCCAAAAAAGTCGCCATGTTGTCGCGCCTCCTTTTTTCCCTCCTCGCAGAGAGAGAAGTCCGAGTTTTGGCATTCCATGGGGTGCGACTAATTTCCTTTTGGGAATTGGGTATTTGAAGTGTCGCCACCTAATGAATTATGGTGCGTTAGGGAACCTAGAGTGATTAACTATTGGATTGGTTTGCATTACCATAGATTAGGGTAAGGGCTCGAAGTAACCTCGAGGGGAAGGGGTTAGGCATCCCTCTTGGTCCACAACTGTGGGTTCCGGCAGAACTTATATTCACAGTCCATAAACAGTTGAATCAAATAGGTTGCAAGTAAAGCACGTTGGGTAATTCAAGTAAAGATTTTTGGACCAAAGTTATAAGCAAAGGTTTTAAATAGAAAAGGAATTTTGGGTAAAAGAGGGGTCCTAGGTTGGTTAGCCTATAGGATCACCCCACACAATGTTCAATAAACACTCCTCGATGAGGGGCTATACGTGACATTAGTGTGTAGTCATGATATCCCATATCTACCCTTCCCACCTCATTAGTGGTCATGCAAAGTGAGTGTTTGGTCAGTGATCTCTATTGTTTGCTGCTACACGTCCCTTCTTAATGGTCATGGAGTCATTTAGGAACTCTACCTATACGTGCTTCTAGATAGACCCCTAAGGTTTCAAAGGTGAAAATTCTAAGGCGACAGACAAAAAAATTAGGACTTTCAACACATAAAGGAAGCAATTAGAGGCTCAAAGTTTCCTTCTCAAACAAAGCACATAAACTGCACGACTCAAGCACAAGTAAAGGCTTTTATTTGACAGTATCTTAAGGTAGGATGTCTAGGTGAATATGCGGAAGACAAGCATTTTTATTTTTTATAAACTCTAGAGTAATAACCCTAGCAGTTGCCTATTGATTTCTAAAGCCTGTTAGGATCAAAAACATTAAGCAGCAGAAACAGTTTCAGAGTTATAGTTTTGAAAACGCCCAAAAGGCTTGCCTATACGCGGAGCACTAGTACATTTATATAGTGAAACAAAGCAGGTTTTGAAATGAATTTTTGTTGTACTTAGAGGCATGATAGATAATGATAGATTGAGGCAGTTTTAAAGAACTTGTTTCAGGAAATATGAAATACTTAATTAAACCAATCTAGAAATGACTAAACGTGGACTAAGTTGATTTATTTAGACTAGTTTATGTATACAGGCAGAATTTTGAGTATGGTTCTCTATAGTCATGATATATAACTTTGATATTGATTTTAAAGGTTTGCAGGCCGGGAAACATACATAAACACTTGTTGTAACAAAATTTAGGCTAAATTGCATCCTATAGGCATAGCATCTATTGATTAAGCTGATTTTAAGACATTGAAGGCCTGATTATATTACGAAATTATTTGAAACCTATGGACATGGTTTCTAGCATGGTGAGATAAACATGAGATGTAAAGCCCTTTGAGCATGATTTCTACTTGGTAAAGCAATCAAATTTTAAACATAAAGTCCTATGAGCATGATTTATAATTGATAAGGTAATTCAAGTTTTAAACATAAAGTCCTATGAGCATGATTTATACTCGTATTACCCCACAAACATGCATCTACCCATCTCTTTCACTAAATACCCCAATATTTGTTTATAAGTTATTACAGACCAACGAATGAATTACACAATTAAATAAGAAAAATAAGAAGCTATTTTATAGGGAGCCTTATATTAGCACCAGATTCCAAAAGCCTCCAAATAGCATCAAATGCCTCAATTCCATAGACAATGACATAGTCTAGGTGCATCAAAGTTCCCTAAGGATTTCAAGGATCCTGCGCAGTGCTTACACCTAGACTTGGTAACCGAAAATTGAACAAGTGCAGTGAGGAAGGGCCAGCCTCGGTTTTTCAAAGTTCAGAGGGTTCTCAGAGGATCCCAAGGCAGTACACATACTGCAGGGGGCGAAACTTATTGACTTACGAGTAAAGTGAAAGTGATTGACACGAGTTGAGAGGTTTTAGTAAAAAAACTCTATTAAAAGGGAAGACTATTTGAAAGTAATGTAGTAAAACAACGGAGACTGTTTTAAAAGGGATTGAAGAAATGAACAGAAGTCCAGACATAACACCTTAGGGCAGGTTTATACATAGCTAGTAGTCACAGAACCAAAGTAAACTCAATGGTCAAAAACATGGGTCAAGGGGTTTGGGATTCATGGAACACTTGATTGCAAACACATAGTCAAGCAAATGTCTAAGAATTGGTATAGACAAGCTCAGAAACAGCTGACCAGGCATAGTTACAAAACCAGACATAAGGAACAAAATCACATACAGGGATAATAGGGATTTGGGGATTAATGGTGCATATGATGGTAAGTACACAACAAGTAAGAGATAATTGGTATAGACATGCTCAGCAACACACATGAGGGGCAATATACTAATATCAAGGAAGGGGAAAACATATTAACATGCTCATAATGTAACCATCAACTACAATTTCACAATAAAAGCACAAATACAAGAAACTAGAAACATGATAAACTGAAGCAATAAGAAAATCATATTGTTGTTGGAACTTTGAATTGAAACTAGAACATACCATTAAAGAGCATAGTAAGTAGAGTGAAAGAACAGGATAACATAGTGGTTAGCATTGGCTTGCAGCCAGCTAACTTAGAGCAGTATCAAGTAGTACAAAAGATAGCAGAAAGTTTAAGTGTGGGAGATAGTGTTTGAACCAAGAGTTTGTGTGTTGTGCTAATGAAAGACTAGGGTATTTATAGTTTGAAAGCAGGTAGTAAATAAGGTAAAAATCATATTCCACTTGTAATTAAGGTACTCAAAATCAATCAGTCGGGAAATCAAGGTAAGTCCTCCCTTTAATTGAGGAATTAACTTCGAACAGAAATAGATATATGCCAAATAAGGAAGGAAATCGTGTAAGGCCGAACATGCCAATTAAGGAAATATTTTGTTCGTAGTACAAGTACACAATATGTAATAGAAGCCAGGTATTGCACACTTAAATTAAGGAAACACTTGAGAAATCAATTAATAGCATAATTGACCATAGAATAAGATCAGAAAACATTCTACAAGGTAAAAATCAGTAGAAATAACATGCGAAATCAGTGAAAGATCAATCACAAAGATTCAAGGATGCAAGAATAGGACATAACACTTATTTAGCACCACTCTGTAAGAACAAGCACATGGTAAGCAAAAATCAGAACCCTAAGAGGTTGAGTAGGTCAAGAATAACATATAAAATTAGGGATTCATGCAGAGCTTAGTCTGAATTAATAGGCTAATCATGATATAGGTCAGAGAAACGAAGAATCGGAAACATTTGTGAACAAAAATAGGGCAAAATAACACAATGGGCAAGGCTAACCATAATTAGGAACCCTAACAAGCAAACATAGGAAAATTTCACAGAATCATAAAAACATACAGATTAACATATTATCAAAACAAAACTAACAAACTAAAGGTTGGACTAAGAAGTTAGGGTTTTTAGCATAGACGAGTTGAAAAAAGAGTAAAATCATAGAATCAGTTGTAATATGAAAGAGATAAAAGTTTTAAACATGAAGAATCAGTTTAACGAAGTGTAGAAGAAGTTTTGAAAAATCCCTGACTTTAAAAGAAATTAAAAACAACTTAAAATCGATGATTTTTGCAAATGAGGTTCGAGAGCAGTGCAAAACATAGTAGGAACAGATTTGAATGGTTTAAAAATAGCACAGATCTAAGAGATGCAAACAAAAAATTAGTGTTTCAAAAGAAACCCAAATAAAGTGGAAGAACCTGTTTTGAACTTCAAAGATCATAACAAATATAGTGTGATTTTTCTCAAAATTGCATTGGAGTAGCCATGAACAGCCAAAATAGCAAACCCCAGATAAAAGTCGGCGTTGCCCAGGGCCATTGAAGGCCTTAGAGAAGATGACCAAGGCAATGGAGGAGCCATTGGAGCCATGGGGTTGAAGGGTGGTCATCTGAGAAGATCGGAGAAGGGAGGCCTATGAAAGGGGGTTAGGGTTAGGGTTAGGTTGAGAGAAAAAAGGAGACGAGAGGATCTGCGGGCGGCGGTGTGTAGAGAATGATTAGGGTTAGGGGTATTAGAATTAAAAAAGGAAAGAAATGATATGGGACCAGATCAATGGCCATGATTTGATGGATTTTGGGTCGAGTAAATATGTATAGGGTCTAGGTCGGGTAATTGGGCATGAAATTGGGCTAGGGGTTGGGGTCTAATTTAGGTTGTTATTGAAATACCAATCTGGCTACAATTTTAGTAGCCAATTTTCCCTTATTTAATTTATAATAAATGATGAACAATTATTAGAAAATAATTTTTTGTACCAAAATGATTTAAGATATATATTTATTATTTTAAAAATAGAAGGACCAATTTTACGCATATCAAATGTAATTATACGTTAAATGGGCTAACATTGCAATTATGTACAATTTAGCTTAAAAAATACCAAATGCAATTATAAAAATGCATAAAAAATACATTAACCATATTTTGGCATAAATATAGAAATTAAATAAATAAATCATCATAACAATAATTTGAAAAATAATTATTAGGGATTTTATGAATAAACAAGAAGAAAATAAATCAATATAAATTCCTAAAATTATGGGGAAAATTGTAAAACCTTGTGCATGCTTATATATGCATCTATATGCTATTTTGAAAGCATTTACGCATATTTAAAATATATAGGGAAAATTTGGGTTTCAACACTGATAGCCCATGAAACTACTTGTAGAAACCTAAGCAGACGAGGCATGGTGAGAAATCTGCATTGGTACTGCACTGAATGAAGACTGGCCTGAGTGAGCAATGTGAGAATCATGGGTGACTGATACACCACGATGAGCTGGTCGAGTCATCTAAACATGCCTTTAATGACGATCCCTGCCGTAGTAGAACTGACCTCCAGAAGGAACACGACCAAAACTGCCCAATCCACGAGGCCTCTTGGCCTCCCTCTAAACCCGCTCCTGGCAGTGGACAAATTCTATCTCCTGAGGTCAACAACCTCCTCAAAAGTAGCACCAGACACATTCTCTCTAGTCATAAGCACCCATAGCTGAAATGTGAGGCCATGAACGAACCTCCTGATCCTCTCCATATCAGTAGGAACTAGCCAAACTGGTATGACGGTCCAACTCAGAAAACCTCATCTCGTTCAGCATCACAGTCATATCATCCTGACGCAACTTCTTAAACTCTCTATGCAGGTCCTCTCTGTGGGACTGTGGCATATACTTCTCCAAGAAGAGAACAGAGAACTCCTGCCATATAAGTTGCGCTGCACCAACCGGCCTAGGCCTCTCAAAATCCTCCCACCAAGTGAAGGCATCTCCAGCAAATTGAAAAGTAGTGAATGAGACACCGCTAGTCTCCAGAATACCTACTGTACGGAAGATCCTTAGAAATCTATCTAAAAAACCTAAAGCATCCTCTCACACTGCACCGCTGAAAGATGGAGGATGGAGCCTCTCAAACCGCTCCAATCTATGTTGCTCATCATTAGGTATGACACGAATCACATAATGTGAGGCAGTTGCAACCGGTTGGGCTGTAGCCCTTTTCTCAACTGTCCTATGGATATCCCAGGATACCGTCCCGTAGTCCAATTCTCATATCAATATCAAAGGATCTCCCGGGTACCGTCCCGTAGTCCAAAATAAAAGTGTAGGGGGATCTCCCGGGATACCGTCCCGTAGTCCCAAAATAAAAGTGCAGGGGGATCTCCCGGGATACCGTCCCGTAGTCCCAAAATAAAAGTGCAGGGGGATCTCCCGGGATAGCGTCCCATAGTCCCAAAATAAAAGTGCGGGGGGATCTCCCGGGATACCGTCCCATAGTCCGAAAATAAACAAACAAGGGGGAGCTCCCGGAATCCTGCATCCATAGTCCCAATGTAAATGTGCAACCAACAAATATTCATAAATTTAAGTACAACAATACAAGGCATCAAATAATACTGGCCTAACATGCTCCACGTAATCACAGTTAAGAAAATTTAAACAAATAGGCAGCTTGGATAAATTAAACATGCTCTTCTACACAAGCACAGGCTATAATAGCAAGTAAAGCAAGGCAAATATGAAAGAGAATCCAAATCAAGTATTTAAGTAAAAATCCGGGTTTCAACAATTAGCTCAAGTACGCGCTCGTCACCTCACGTACAGGCATTCAATTAACAATTATCACATCCTAAGGGACGAAATCCCCCACACAAGGTTAGGCAAGCCACTTACCTCGAACCGGTGAAAAATCAACTAGGGAACGATGCCCTTGCCACGAGTATCAGACTCCAAATGGCCCAAATCTATTCAATTCAATTACAAATCCTAAATAATATTGTAAAAAACTGATTCCACTATTGAAATTAAAGCTAGGGCGCGAAAATAGGTAAAATGACCAAAATGCCCCTCCAGCCAACATCTCGGAATCGAATAATTTTCACATTTTCAGAAACCTCGTACTCTCACGAGTCTAATCATATAAAAATCTCCCAAATCAGAGGTCAAATTCCCACTCAAAATCACAAAATTAAGCCTAAGAAGTTTTACCCATTTTTCTCAATTTTAGACCTTGAATTTGAATTCAAATGGTTAATTTAGCTAGGAAATGATGGAATATAAATAGAAGGGATCAAAGCAACGTTACCCAATAATCTTCTCTTCAAAATCCACTCAAAATCGCCTCCTCCCGAGCTCTCA
>MU767995.1:0-49376 GCA_026770625.1 Nicotiana glauca
TCAATTGTTACGCTTTGACCATTTGACCAGTCCACGTGTCATGCCACGTCATTTTCAATATAAATTTAACTTTTTCCCAATACAATAAGTTATCCCGATGCTATTTTTAATCTTTGAATAACTATCCCAAAATTAGTAAGCAAACAAAAGATAAGGCGGTACTAAACTTTTAGCCCAAAATTATTTTTACTTATCCATCATACCAAACGATCCCCAAAGAAATTACTATATATATATCATAAGAACCTTTATATAATTCCTTTTAAATTCTTGTTTTCCCACACTGAAACAGGGAGAAATCAGAAGCAAAAGGTTTAGTCTTGAACATACCAATAAATACCAAGTCTTTAAGTGCCAGTTAATTCCATCGATCTAAGCTTTGTGCACAGGTAGTATATAGGTTTTTTACACCATACGATAAATAGGATTAACTCTTCATGGCATGATATCATAAACTGAAAAATAAAGTAACAATATGCTTATCTGGGGTAAAATTGATTAATGACAGGTGGATGCGCGACGAGTTGACACATGAAAGTAAAAACATGTAAGATATGAGTTAGCAAATAGTTGGCACCAGATACAAACATGTAATCGATGCTGAAAAAGTTCCGAAGGCATTGGAACTAAGAACAAAGATTTGAAAGGAAGACATCAGTTGAAAAAAATAGCATTCAATGCGCAGCCGTTAGAAAGAATCTCCGTATTAATGTTCAAATGTTATGCAACCATCAAGAGGGGTGTTATTCACATTAAAGGAGAGCTTGATTTGGGGATCTTGTCTCCCTAAACAACGCTATAAATAAGAGAATTTGTATTCATTATAGAACATGAAAAACCATTTTTACACAAAGACTAAAATGTGCTCTTATTCTATCAAATTACTCTCTTTCTTTTGCTCTTAATATTGCTCTTATTATTGCTTCCAGAGAAGCTAAGTCCACAACTAGGATTGTATTTTCTTCAAGTTATTTTAATAATCTTATTTATGTTCTTACTTATTTTATATTCTTGGATCAAATTAATCTATGTATCTATTAAACACGTTACAAATTTAACTGTACAATTTTACGAGTAAATAGTTTGGCGCCCACTATGGGACATAGACAATTGTATAATTACTTTGATCTATTGTAATGATCCGACCGGTCGTTTTGAGCTCTAATGTGCCATTCAACGGTTTGAGGCCATGAGCAACTTCATTTCAGGTATTATGACTTACACGCGTAGTCGGAATTGAATTTCGGGAGGTTCGGAGTGGATTTGGAAAGAGAATTCTCATTTCGGAAGCTTTAAGGTGAAAGAATTGACTAGGATTGGATTTTTAAGTCAACAACATCGGAATCAGGATTCAAAGATTCCAACAGGTTTGTATGATGATTTCGGACTTGGGCATATGCTCGGATCAGATTTTGGATGACCCGGGAGCATTTTGGAGCATATTGTGGAAGTTAGCATTTTGGAAGAAATTTCATAAGTTTGGGTTGAAGTGCATTTCAGTATTATCGACATCCGTTTGGAATTTTGAGTCTGGGAGTAGCTCCGTATGGTGATTCTGGTGTTGGGAGAGCTATCGGAAGTGAATTCGGAGGTTCATGGGTCATTTTGGAGCCATTTGGCTAAAGATAGAAATTTGAAGGTTTTTGAAAAGTTTGACCGGAAGCAAATTTTTTGATATCGGGTCGGAATCCGATTCCAAAAGTTGGAGTAGGTCCGTAATGTCAAATATGACTTGTGTGCAAAATTTGAAGTCAATCGGACGTGATTTGATAGGTTTAAATGTCGAAAGTAGAAGTTTGAAATTCTAAAGTTCGTAAAGCTTGGATTGGAGATCGATTCATGATTTTAGCATTGTTTGATATGATTTGAGGTCCGGAGCAAGTCCGTAATGTGTTTTGGGACTGGTTGGTATGATTGGTTGGGTTTTCGGGGGCCTTAGGTGGATTCCGGGTAGTTAACGGATCGAATTTGGAGTTTGAAGAAGGCTGAAGCTGCTAATTGCTGTCAAAACCACACTTGCGGGCGAGACCGCAGAAGCGGTCCACCTATCGCAGAAGCGGCCCAAGTCCAGGCAACCCAAGACCTCAGATGCGACCCTAAATCCGCAGAAGTGGGGGGCCTGTCCGCAGAAGCGACCCAGACCGCAGAAATGGTCTTCCTGCTGCAGAAGCGGTGTTGCAGGTGCGGCCCAGGACCGCACATGCGGAAATCACATAAGGCAACGACCTTAATTTATTCGGGCTCTAGGCAATTTTTGCTCATTTTCACTCATTTCTTGGGCGATTTTAGAGCTCTTGGAGGGGTGATTCCGCCTAGCATTGTGAGATAAGTTATTTCTAATTAATGTGAGTTTAATACTTGAGTTTTTGGTAGATTAACACATAAAAATTAGTGAAAATCATGGGAATAGAGTAAAACCTAGGGTTTTGTTAAAAATAAGATTCAACCACGAAATTTGTTATGGAATGGAATAGAAATCATATATTCTTGATCCTTAGGTTATAAAGATCAACTTTCTTCAAAAAATTTCAGAATCCGGGCACATGGGCCCGGGGTCGAATTTTATTATACTTGTGTTTAAGGTTGGAAAATTGCTTAAATAGTTAGAATGCAATCTTGTGAGCTTGTATTGACTATTTCTTACCTCGTTTATCTAGTTTTGGATCGTTCGGCTCCAAATTGAGAGTTGGAACTCGTTCTTGGTATTGGAAGTACGCTTTGGAGCGAGGTGAGTCTCCTTTCTAACCTTGTAAGAGGGAATTGTCCCCATAGGTGAAATAATTAAATATGTGCTTCTAATTGTGGGGGCTACGTACGCACGAGGTGACAAGAGTCCGTGCGTAGCCACTATTATGTTTAAGTCCGGGTAGTCTAGGACCCAAAAGCATCCTATACTTGGATTATTTTGTAATCTTATTGACAGTTTGAATTGTTTAAATCACATCGAATTAGTAAATGAATTTCTAAAAATATTTAAACTTCATTTTCTTAAATTGTTAAAAGGGAATTGGTTTTCTTGGATAATTGTTTCCTGATGACTTCTTGATTGACTATTTGTGTGTGTTTAAATTATGGAACATGCCGAACGCCTCGGTAGATTAAATAGATGCATCTATGGTTCGCGTCATTCGACCCTCTGGCAGCCTCTTCCCGGCTTAAGAATATTTGTATTAATGATGAAAAGAAATTTAGAAATTTCCTATAAAAGAAGGATTGTTTACTTGCTTCAACTTATTGAATCACAATCACGTTTATAGAAATCCATGATTTAATATATTATTGATATAACATTATTGGACCACTAATAAGTGTCGAAGTCGACCTCTCATCTCTACTTCTTCGAAATTATACGGGATACTCATTGGGTACATGTTATTTTCATACTCACACTTCTGTGCATTTTTGTTGCACATGGCCTAGTGGGCGTAGCATCATGGTTGATACAGAGACTTAGGTGAGCTGCACTTTCCGAAATGAACCGCATCCAACAAGTCTCTTTCAGATTACTTTATTTATTTTTTGTCCAATACTGTATTCCGAACGGTTGTTGTATTACGTTATTTCTTAGAAATTGCTCATGCACTTGTGAAACCGGGTTCTGGGATGTCTATGGGTTTATTTAGGAATTTTAAAAGTTGTTAAATATTTCATTATTTATTCAGTGGAATTTATTATGTATTGTTTAAATGTATAAAAGAAGTGGTTTCAGAAATATTTAAAACGAGATTTTAATTAAGCATTTTGGTTGGCTTGCCTGACAGCGGTGTCCGGCGCCATCACGGCCCTTAGTGAATTTTGGGTCGTGACATCCATCCATCTGTTACTAACATTGTTTTATTCTTTTCTTTAGTAATAGAAAAATTAGATATGACAGCTAATGGCGTGAACAATTCTTACAATGTTGGAACACGCAAAAAGCATGAGGATGTGTTCCAGCGTGATGATTCAACTAGTAAACTCGCAACGAAGGCGATAAAACAACTCCGGTTCGCGAAGAACAAAATTCTCGGCATGTGAGAAGTCCAAATCCTGATTATATAGATTATGAACGTGTTGTTGAAGTGGTCAAAATTTTGAGGGATCAACAAAGGGAAATTATGAAGCATCTCTTAGGACAAGACCGGGTGACGACGAAGTTAAAGAAGGTACTTTCAGTTGCCTCCAATAATTCCAATGGAGGAATTCGAGTTCCTCCCAGCGTGCCTGCAAATCAAACAATGTAAAGAACCGATAACATCATTTCGAGGAGGATTTTCGTATTAATAAAAATGAGGCAGGTGGTGCGGGTAGTGGATCCAGGAACGATAACAACGTTAATGACCCTTTCAAAACTAAGCTCATGAGATTCATGAGGGAAATGAATGAACAAATGAACCAACATGCTAAAGAATTCCTTGCTCGCATGGATCAGAGCTCGGCAGCACCACCAGTGTTGAAGGGTCTGGATTCAAAGAAGTATACCCAGTTACCATTTAAACCAAGTGTGGCTCCGAAACTGATTTCGAAAAGATTATGCCCGATATTTCGAAGTATGATGGGAATTCAGATCCATAAGAGCATGTCCCAACTTACACTACGACTTAAAAGGAAAAAACTTGGCCCCGCATGAGATCAAATATGTTTTATTGAAGATTTTTGGCGAAACCCTAATGACGATTCTTTAATATGGTATTCTCTTTTACATGAGCATTCAATTGACTCTTTTAAAATGCTTGCAGATTCTTTCATCAAAGCTCATGTTGGGGCAAGGAAAGTCCAAGATAGAAAAGTAGACATTTTTAGAATCACTAGGGAGCATTTGAAGTGTTGAGAGAACTCCTAATCTAGTTTCAAAAGGAGAGGATATTGTTGTCGGCTGTACCGGATGAGTGAGCAGTAGAAGCATTCACCAAAGGTCTAAATCCACTAAGCTCTGATGCCTCCAGGAAATTGAAGTTAAGCCTGTTGGAATTTTAGAAAACCACATGGCCAGATGGTCACAATCGTTATAAATCAAACATTAGGATTGAAGATGATCAGCTGAGCTCTTCGGTGTCATCTAAGAGTCACAATCGCGATCGGAATCAAAAAAAGTTCAAAATTGATTTTGATGCAGACCAGAGGTCTTCCAGGAGCCATTTTCAATCTTACGAAAGAGCTGATGGGCGTGGAAATAAAGGATTTTAGTCATCGGACAAGTTTGTTTGTGATAGAAGGGCGTATCACGGTTGGAGTAGTAGAGCTTTACAAGAGAAAGAACAACCGGGGGCCAGGATTCTACATACTTCTAGTTATCCGGTTATCACTTCAATATCATCTTGCTATAATTGGTTTCAGCTATAAGAAACATTAAGGGTGCATAATTTCCGAAACCAATTTGATCGGATCTTAGTCAAAGAGTCCCTAATTTATGGTGTGAATTCCACGGAACACATGGCCACAGAATTAGGGACTGTTAGCACCTTTGTGAAGAGTACTGAAGAATAGCCACCTTAGAGACTTCCTAAGTGATCCAGCCAAGAATAATTATTAGAGGAATCGAGATATTGCAGAACCATCTAAACCGGCTGCAGGGTCACCTCGCCTAACGATACATGATATTTGGTGGTGCTGAAGTAAATGGAGTGACATTTTCAACAGCGAAGAAGGTAAAGATATCGGTAACTCATCGCAAGAGGATCCAAGAAGCATCAAAAGATGATGAAATAACATTCATGTAAAAAGATGTTGATGGACTTCTTTCACCATACAACGATGCTCTAGTAATATCACTTAATGTTTTAGATTTCAAAATTAGCATGTGTTGATTGATCCAGGTAGTTTAACTAATATCATTCAGCTGAGATTTTTGGAGCAAGCAAAGTTAACCGGAAATACGATTTCAGCAACAGAGCTTCTGGCCGGGTTCAAATTAACGAGTGTAATGATTCAAGAAGAAAATCTATTGTCCACACATGCCAAAGGAATAACAAAGACTACTTTGTTTGAGGTGGTAGATGGCGATATGGGATATAATATCATCCTTTCCAGACCTTGGATTCATAAAATGAAGGTTGTACCATCAACTTATCACTAGTTGTTGAAGTTCACAACATCGAAGGGAATCGAGCAACTCAAAAGTGATCAACCTGCAACAAGGGAAATGAATGCAGTAACTCTATGTAGCAGCAAGGCGGAAGGAAAGAGCAAATAACAACTACAAGACCCGGTGGCCTCTTCCATTCCATTTGAAGTTGATGGGGAAGAGGAGTCAACGGATTTTTATCAGGTGCCTAGATCTTTCTAAATACCGATGGAAAAGATGCTACAAAGTTGACTGCGGAGGAATTAGAACAAATTGCTTTGTTCGCGGAGTTCCCAGACAAGAAGGTTTACCTGGGAACATGAGTAAATCTTGAACTCAGGCT
This sequence comes from Nicotiana glauca, assembly GCA_026770625.1. Taxonomy (NCBI): domain Eukaryota; kingdom Viridiplantae; phylum Streptophyta; class Magnoliopsida; order Solanales; family Solanaceae; genus Nicotiana; species Nicotiana glauca. The sequence goes on from MU767995.1 coordinate 6,387, forward strand.
TAATATTATTGAGTTTTTAAAAACTAACTTTGATTTCTTTGCATGGTCTCATTCTGATATAACAGGTATCCACTAGATGTGGATATCCATATTTTAAGCTTGGACCCTGTTAATACCCAATTTTTTCCTGTATTTTTATTATAAAAAATACCTTCAAAATAGCATGTATATGCATATATAAGCATGTCCCAAGGTTTTATTATTTTCCTTAATTTTTCAAAGATTTTTAAATCGGTTTATTGCCCTATTTTATCAAGGAAAAACCCAATAATTATCCCCAAATTTATTATTTTAGGCGATTCATTTATTGAATTTCCATATTTATGCTAAAATATAGCTAACATAATTTTTGCATATTTTTATAAATTATGTGGTATCTTTAAAGCTAAATTGCATGTAATTACAATATTGGCCTCTTTTAAGATTTAATTGTATTTATAGCTTAAAATTAACTCCAATATTTTTAATTTAGTAATTATGTATTATTAATCATTTTAGTGCCTTTAATTTACTTTCAAAAATTATGTTACTATTTTTTGTAAAATAAATGAGGGGAAAATGGGTATTTAAATGATAGCCCATTTGCATTTCAATTTTAGCCAGATTTGAACCTCTGATTAAACCCAATTTCTAAAACCCAATTACCTCATCCACCCTACCCACAACCCTTTTTAATAACCCGCCCGGATCCCCTCTTTTAATCCCAACAGTTGATCACTTAGATCAATGACTCACATCCTCCCTTTCCTTTTTTTAATTCCCATTACCCCCCAAACCCTAGTCATTTCAACATGAAGCCGCCCTTGAATTCCCCCTTCTCCCAAATTCTCTCTCAAGTTCCCTCAGAAACCCTAGCCGCCTCCCTCCACTTCCACCCTAAAGTCGCCTGAATCTATGGCTCCCAAAGCCACTACAGGCCTGTATCTGCCTCATATGACTCCTATATGCTCGAGTGCTATGGGTTTTAAGGCCAGACCTCGAAGAATATTGGTTTAGACTTCGGATGCTTTTAGTTCTATGGTTGTTTCCGGCCAACCTTGACCTTGTTTCGACCGGCTATGGCTACTCAAGCCTGACCCTTGGCTTCTCCTGCTCAGATCAATGACTTTTCAAGCCTTTCTCACCATTTGGGTCCGTCTGAAACCCTAAACCCTCGAGGTTTACCCGATTCTTTTAGATCCACTATAGATCTGTGGTTTTTCTCTAAAGCTTTTAAATGCTTTGTCAAAGTTTCTTTCAAAACTCTACTTTCAGAACCATCGTCTTTTCTGATTTAGGGTTTTGTTACTTTATTTCGAAGCACTTCTGATTTTTAAACATATTCTACTGTGTTTCTTATGTTGGTCTTCTACTGTGTTTGTTATGTTGTTCTTCTACTGTGCTTCTTTATGTTGTTCTTCTACTATGTTGCTTATGTTGTTCTTCTACTGGAATATGCATGTTAAAGTCTTAGTTCATTTTTTATATTCTGAACTTATTTTGTTATAATTTCTGCCTGATTTACTTGTTTTCATCTCTATACTCGATTAATGGTGAAAACCCTAAAATTTGGGGTTCATTCGAGTTTGGAGACTATTTGATATGTGCTTGGCTTGTTCCTCATCTCTGAACTTGTTGGTTTCAAAGGCCTAATTTCTTTGAACCTATTCGAGTTTCTGAAAGTTCTTTCGTCTGCTGCTCGATTGAATTTCTGAATCTTTTGTTTCCTTACATGATTCTTACTTCCTGGTCTTTTTACTTGAGATTTTGACATGCTATTTGATACTTTCTCCTCTCTATTACTAAGTAACTGAAATTGACCTATGTGGCTACCTGTGTTTGCTACAACATGTTGTTTCCCTTTGTCCTAAATTCAGCCTTGCCTGCTTAATACTTGTATACTCTTTTACGTGCTGAGTTTCCCTCTAAAATGACCTTCAAACTAGGACTGATTTTAGACCTCCTCATGTAAGTCTGATTGATTCCTTCCTGGTTTTACTAATTTCCCTGATTCTGGGGTTGATTTGAGAACTTTCCCTTAATCCTTCGATTCTCCTATTTCTAACTTGGTTTATTTATAATTTCAAATCTCTGACTCCTTGATTTACTATGTACTGGTTGGTTTATTCTATTTCTTACCTTATTTGGTTAACCGTGTATTTCAAAGATTCTTCATTAATTCTTCCCTTAGTTAAACCCCTATGTATTTACCTCTAATTGCCTACTTTGCACAAGATGCTTACTTGATCTCTTTCCTTAAAAGTTTTTTTCCCATTATCATTTGAGTTTAAACACCTTAATTAAAGGAAGTTCTTATACTGATTGATTTTTCATTGATACACAGTCCCATAATTATTTTCTTGCCTTATTTTCGTCCTATTTTTGACACTATAAATACCTGGCTTTTGCATTGACATGGACACACAAACACTCTTAGTTTTCTGAACTCACACTCACATTCAAAAAGAATTCTCTCTTGTTACTTATGTTGTGGCTTGTTTTTCAAGTACTGCTAACATTGTGTTTTGCTTCTTTAAGACTGGTATGTCCTGATTAAGGTTTTCAACAATCACAACAATGCGGTTATTTACTACCTTTACTTGCAGGTCTGCCTACTGCTTATGTATAGTTCAATGCTTACTTTAACATACTGTAATTTCCTTCTGCCTATTCTAAGTCTATTATGAATCCCAAAACCCCCACCCCCATGTGTTTATGCTATGGTTTGAGGCATGTCAGTACTACAAATTATTGTCCATGACTCAAACTTGATCCCCTGGGATCCTAGCCTCTAATATTGTGCGTCCTGGCAGATTTATAAGCATGCCAGCATCCTCCATTGTTGGGCATGCCTAAAGTTTGCCCTAGCCTAAGCAATAGGCTCTTTGCAATTCCCCTATTCCCCGGAACCCCTTTTGCGTACCTGTTTGTAGCTGTTTCCCTCTCCTTTATTCCTTAGAATTCTGTTGTTCACTTGCACTCTCTCTTAGATTTTAAGTTCTGCCCCCTCTTGTGAGCCTTGCCTTGGGACCCTTTGAGCTCCCTCTGAACTTGGACACTTGAGGGCTAGCCCTTCCACAATGCACTTTCCCCTATTCTGGTGATACAATTTGGGCGTGAGCACTGCCCGGAGTCCCATTGAGGCTTTTAGGGAACTTTGACATACTCAGATTGGAGAAAGGTTTTGGATCAGTGGTCTTTGAGTTAGTGTATCTCATAATTCAGACAGGAAGTCTGAATCAGGCTCTCATTTGGTTTTACTTTTTTTTTTACTTTTTCTGATATAATTGTTTTTCATTCTGGTTTGTAATAAGTTATAATAAACACTTGGGGCTGGCTAGTAAAAAAAGGGTGGGTAACTATGCATGTAAAGGGTAGAAATCATGCCTATAGGTCCATTACAATTTTGCATATTCAAATACATATAGAAATCATGACTATAGGTCTATTACAATCTTACATATTCAAATACATGTAGAAATCATGACTATATAACTACTACATTCCTGCATATCCAACTTCATATAGAAACTATGTCTATAGGTATTCTGAATTCTACATATTCAAATATAAATCATGCCTATAGGTCTATTCTGAATTCTGCATATCCAACTTCGTATAGAAATTATGCCTATAGGATTGTTCAATCTTGCATATTCAATTACCTTTAGATACCATGTTTATAGGTCTTAAACAAATTCTGCATCTAGATACCATGTTTATAGGTTTAAAACGAGTCATATGCATTCAGATACTATGTCTATAAGGCTTCTGCATTTTTTACACCATGTCTATGAAGTTTAAAATTAGCAACGCATAAAAAGCATGCCTATAGGAACTTCTAATTGAATCTGATTCGCCTCACTCAGTGTTAGATATAAAATCAACAATAATGGATACTGTCAATTGCAGAACTTATAATCAATTCATTTAAATTCAGTCTCTTTTTAATAATCTGCGTCCCTCACTTAACCAAAGTTTAGCAAGCACACCTACAGGGTTTTCAAACAATTCGTTTCGAGTTTTAATGTCCTATTACCTTCTAAATTCAGTAGATATCATGCCTATAGGACCCCGTCTTAACACTCAGGCAAGCCATAGGTAATTACAATAAACTGAATCTGTTCTATTAATTACAACTAGCAGGCGGGTCTGATTCGGGCTTCTTATTTGAATTATATAATAAATCAATCTTCCTCAACCTTTAAGCTCTGTCATATTTGGTTTTAATCAGACCTAAACCAGTATGTGAAAGTCATGCTAATTACGTGCTTTTCTGTTCAAGGAGGGTTGATTGAGCCTTTGTTTGTTTATATGCTTCCCCTAAAATGTGCAATATGTGTTTTGTATGTCGCCTTAGATTTTTGACCTTTTGAAATCTCAAATAAGCCCAATATACCTCCCCTTTTAGGATTAGTTGTCCTAAGTGCCTCCGGGACTAATAGGATTGGGACGGGTCATAGCATGCAATAAGTAATCTAGACAATTCCGCGCTTTAGTACCTTAACGGGGTAGGAAGGGTAGATATGGATATGATGACCACGCGATAATGTCACGTGTAGCCCCTCATTGAGGAGTGATTACCGGGCATTGTGTGGGGTGATCCATATTTTTAATAAACCTAGGACCCTCTTTTCTTTATTCTTTCTTTCTTTTTTTTTCTTTTTTTTTTTGACAGAATGAGAAACTTTTTTATCCTTTACAAGGAAAGCAACAACAATATCTTCTAACAAAGGGGAAAGGGAGTTTATCAAATCTTCTTCTCTCCTCTTTCCCCCTAATTTAAAAAAAGAATTGGTATTCACCTTTTCTTTTTCTTTTTCTTTTCCTTTTTTTCTCCTTTTTTTTCTTCCTCCAAATTTTCTTTGTTTCTTTTCAGCATTTTAACTCTTTATTTCAAAAATCAGCCTTTTTAATTGCCCTTTTCAATCTTGTCTACTTTCAAACCTTTAAGTATTGAAATTCCTTCTTATTTGAGCCTTATTTGCTTATATGTTGATTGTACCCAAATTCACAATAATTGTCTGGCCCGGAACCACACTAGTGGATTCTGAGGGGTGCCTAACACCTTTCCCTTAGAATAATTTCAAGCCATTACCCTATCTCTGGTTATTCAAATCGAATTCTTCTGGTGTCCTAATGCACCCTAATCATTAGGTGGCGACTCTTCAAACGCAAACCCAGTTCGCAAAAGGAACGAGTTGTCCCTCAAATGTCATAAACCCGATTCCGCGAGGAAAAAAGGGGTGCGATAGACCCTAGTTTTCTTTAGGTGAAGCAAAAGAAACAACCAATAGCCGAGGTCAGAAACAAGTTTGTTAAGGAGGAGGTAACCCAGTTATTGAATATATGTTCAATTTGCGACTAAATTATCCTGACTGGCTAGCTAACTTAGTGATTGTTCCTAAAAAGAATAATAAATTTATGATGTGTGTAGATTATATAGATTTAAATAAGGCATATCCTAAATACTCTTTCCAGTTGTTGAACAAATATCAAATGATCTATGTTAGGGCCAAACATGAGTTGATGAGTTTTCTTAATGCATATTCCGGGTATAATCAAATTAGGATGCACCCGGAGGATAAAAAACCTCGTTCATCACGAATTTTGGTACTTATTGGTATAACGTGATGTATTTCGAGCTTAAGAATTTTGGAGCCACCTACTAAAGACTCGTTAATAAAATGTTCGGACAATAAATTAGTAAAACTATGGAAGTTTACATAGATGGTAACTCTCTAAACGCAGGAAGTCATTTGAATCATTTACAAGAGACATTCGTCATTTTGAGGAAGTACAATATGAAGCTAAACCCGGAAAATGTACTTTTGGAGTTGGGTCCGAAAAAATTCTTAGTTTCTTGGTTTCTCAAGTCTTGGTTTCTTGGTTTCTCAAAGAGGAATCGAAGTAAATCATGACAATATGAAAGCCATCGAGGATATCCTTGATAAGTTGACAAGTGCAACGAAAGTGCAAAGGTTGACTGACAGGCTGGCAACCCTTAGTAGATTTATATCAAGGTTCGGAGAAGTGCCATCATTTCTTTTCACTCTTGAAAAAGAAAAACGATTTCGTGTGGACTCTAGAATGTCAATAAGCATTGAAGGACCTAAAAAGGTACTTGTCCATACCTTCGTTAATGTCCAAGCCGAAGGAAAGTGAACAAGTGCTAATATATTTAGCTGTTTTGGAAGTTGTGGTGTGTGAAGTCTTGGTTCGGGAGGAAGAAGGTACGCAATTTTCAGTATATTATGTTAGTAAAATTTTATCGGGAGCGAAAACACATTGAGTAACGTCCTTCATAAAACTGAATTGTCAGTTCGGTAGGCTAAATGGGCGGTGAAAATTAGTGAATTTGATATAGAATATAAATTTTGGACATCTATCAAATCACATATTTTGACCAACTTTATGGCTGACTTTAGTGTGTAGGGAACTGTCTCTATTGTATGGACCTTGTTTATGGACGAAGCCTCCAACGTTCAAAGGTCCGATCTCGGGATAGTACTAATCACTCCTTCGGGAGAAATCCTAATACATGCCAGTAGAACGGAACCTTTGACTAACAATGAAGTTCAGTATAAGGCTTTGATTGCAGGACTTGAATTAGCCCATGGACTAGGATCCGAGGTAATTGAGATAAAGTGTGACTCCAGTTGGTAGTGAATCAGGTATACAGAATCTTTATTACCAAGGAGGAACGTATGCAGCAGTACTTGAATAAGGTTCAAGTGTTTCTTTCCTGATTTAGGGAATGGTCAATCATTCATATCCCAAGAGAAGAGAACGTGGAAGCACATGCATTGGCTAATTTAGGATTGTCCACGAAAATGAAAGGAGCTAATTCCGGTGCAGTCGTTCAGTTGTTGCATTCGGTATTGGATGTGCATGGATATTTTGAAGTTAACTCAACCAACTTGATTTGGGATTGGAGAAATGAGTTCATAGACTATTTAAGGCATGAAAAATTGCCTGAAGATCCTGAAGCTTCCGGGGAACTACAAACTAAAGGTGCTCTTTATTGCCTTGTTGACAGTCAATCATACCAAGGTCGTTTCAAGAACTATTGGTTCGGTTTTTAGGGACATCGGAGGACAATTATATAATGACAGAAGTTCACAAAGGAGTGTGCAGAAATCATTCTGGTTCGGCCTTATTGTTTCTAATATTAATAAGGGCTGGCTACTATTGGCCCCGAATAGAGCAAGACAAGGTATTTGTATAAAAATGTGATAAGTGTCAGTGTCATGCGCACCTAGTACATAAACCGACAAAGCTTTTGCATTCGATGGTTTCATCATGGCCCTTCATGGAGTGGGGGATGAGCATAGTTGGTCCCTTACCTCAAGGGCATGGACAAGTAAAATTTCTTTTGGTTTTAACTGATTAGTTTACTAAATGGATTGAAGCAGGTGCTTACAAAAAATTGGAGAACGAGAAGTGATTGACTTCATATGGGATCACATCATTTGTCGGCTTGGAGTACCAAAAGAAATTGCTTTTTTTTTTTTGGTAAAAATGTAAAATTACCATTGACCTCCAAAAACATTACAAAATAAAGAGCACCTAAGTTCTAAATGTAGACTTTAGGCCTCAACAATCCTCTAATTACATTGTATATCCTGAACTAGCCATCTACATTTCAGAGCTTTCTTTGATACACTTAGCATCTCTACTCTTTCCCTATCACCTCACTACTATGTATATTTGCCTTACAAAATAGATTCCAATTCCTAGCTCTCCAAGTATAATATATCACTGTTGCATATATGGTTGCTACTAGTTCCTTCTTAAACATCTTTCAGTGTTTTTTACATATTCCAGCATGATCTTTGCATCAACAACCTTATAGTTATCCCTATCCAAAGCAGCACAACCTGCCATATTGACTTGCTCCAATCACACTCCTTGAATAGGTGTGCATGGGTTTCTAACACCTGAGCATTGCTTAAACAACAACTAGAATCCTCTACTTGAATGTGAAGTTTAAGCATCCTTTCTTTGGTAAGTAATCTTCCTTGGACTTCCATCCACATAATGAATCTGCGTTTTGGTTAGACCAATGTTGTCCATACCAGTGTAGCTACTTCAAGCTTGTTGTATTGGCTAATGAGGGCAAAGTAACTCCGAGTGATGGAGTACTTTCCTTTACTTGTGAGCCTATACCTTCCTTGAATATACCAATCCTCCATTACCTCCTTATAAGAATTAAGTTTCTTCCAATACCAACTACAATCCAGGGGAGGTTTATGACTCCAAATATTTAGTTCAGACTTCATATATACCTCATGAAACCATTTCACCATAGAGAGTCATTGCACATTAACAGTTGCCGCATCAGTTTCCCTACTGAAGCTATGTTCCAATCCCTACTTCCTTTAATATTTAGGCCTCTTAGTTTCTTTGGGAATCATATTTTTTCCCAAGCAACTAATTACTTCCTGCCCTACCACTTGCCAGGCTACTTTATAAAACCCACTGCCATAATCATCTGGCCCTGGGCTTTTATTACTACCAATGTGAAACATTGCTTCCTTCATATCCGTGTCTCGAAAAGTTTTCATTAGGTCCATATGTTGTTCTGTTGACAGTATTTTACCATTCTTCAGGATCCCTTCTACTGCTTTACTTCTTGTACTTGAACACTTCCCCAACAAATCCTCATAGAAATCAACAAACATGTTTGCAATTATATCAGGGTCTGTTTGCCAATTGCCTTCTTCATCCTTCAGTTGTGTAATATCTTGCTTCAGCTTCCTGTGTTTTATTACTAAATAGAAGTAACTGGTGTTATCATCACCTAATTTAATCTAGTTGGCTTTACTCTTCTGTTACAGATATACTTCTGCTAAGAAGGAAGATCTCCTAATTTTTAATATACCTCAGTTTCTCTACTTAGCATAGCTACATTTATAAGACTCTATTGCAACTGCTCCTGAACTTGCTTCAGTGTTCTCCTGTCCTCTTCAGCTTCTTTCATTATAGTGTGAATTGGATGAGCTTGTAGTCTCTTCAACTTTTTCTTTAATAACTTTAGTTTCTGCACCACTATGTACATTGTATATCCTTCAATATTCATATCCCATACATCTTTGAAGCTAAGGATGGTGTACCCAAATGTTACTAAAGTGGAATGAAGCCTTATTTCCATATCCTCTATCTGTAAAGGATACCTTACCTGAACAGTGATTACTGATTCCTTCAGCAAGGAATCTAGCATTACAAGTTGTCATTTTATCAAGCCATTCACCATTCATAAGGATCCAATCTATTTTTGAAAAGATCCTCTGCTCATCATTTTTTTCATTCCAAGTGTATCTATTCCCTTGAGTAGGCATTTCCATCAATCCAATTTTTTACATGCACTGGTGGAAATCAATCACCTCTGCCCAAATGACTGCATTCCCTCCAATTCTATCTATTGAGTGTAACACTGAGTTAAAGTCCCCTAGTACTAGCCATGGCTTAGTGCATCCCCTGCTATGCCTCACCAATTCGTCACATAATTTCCTCATCTCTTCCTTAGTGTTTAAAGCATACACATCGAATATATTAAAGTTCAACTGCATTGGGATGAACAACATCTCACAAGATATAATCTGAGGTGAGATATCAACATGTTTTATCACATAGTAGTTTGGTCGCCATGTTATCCATATTCGACCATTATAATGAGTTTCTACATTGGATAAGTACTCCCAACCAGCAAGCAACTTTTGTGTTATACCATCTAGTTTGTATTTTTTATTTTTGTTTCAAGTAGGCCTATTAAGCCAACTTTTTCTTCATTGCAAAAGAGCTTAACCTCCTTTTGCTTATTAGGGGCGTTGAGGCCCCTCACATTCCAACTAAGTAAACTATCCATTCCCCAATTAAGGAATAGGTTGTCCTCCCACATTTGACATTTGACACTGTTGCTCCTTTTTAAAATTTAGCATGTGTATCATTCCTATGTAGCACCTGAAAAGAGTTGGAACTCTCCATCTGTGTAGTCTGCTTGACCATACCTTTGCCAAATTTGTGTGGAGTCTCCCACCTTGATTCCTCATCTATCTTATTTTTCACAATTATATGTAAGTTGCCAGTTTTGGTCGGTGAATTATGATGCTTTCCCTTGTCTCCTCCTTATTCGTTCCTTACTTCTATTTGCACACCTCCCTGCTTTACTCTAGTTTCTTCATTTTGGTTTTGAACTTTTGGTGCCCTCTTTTTCAATATACATACCTCCTCTGCATGGCCATATTTTGAGCAATGACCACATAGGGTAGGTTTCTGATCATGCCTAACAATGCCTTATAAAAAGGACTAAGCAGTCGTTACAAATATAATCTGGTTTACAAGTCCGGAGTTGAATCCACAAAGAACTAAGACTTAGCTACATCTGTTCACTATCACCAAGGAAACAAGCTTGAACAATTCCTAACTTATATATATTAAGATTCTTATGTTTAACTAATTAACTAACAAATTAAAATAGTAAATTAACAACTAAAGATACTAAGGGTTAGAGACAAGATTAAGGAGGTCTAGAGTTATGATTACCCCTATTGTCGGAATCCTTTCCACTACGTTTTTTATAAATTCGCCTAAGTATTCTCTACCGATGAGCACTCTGGCTGTCATAACTCTCTCCCAAGAAATTACCATAATTTACTAAACATATTCTCCTGAATTACGCTAGCTCACATTAAGTACGGCTCACTCGGATCGCACCCAAGGTTTCGTTATCCCTAATACCACCTTTAAACCCTTCGTATTGATCCCTCATATACGTTAGGAGTGATGTTGTTCAACAACTACCTAAATATGCACTCTCTCCCGAGTAATACATGCTAATTGGCACTGTCAATTGAGAGCTCTTCAACCAACCACAATATAAACGTAGTTGAACAAATAAAGAAAAGTTATGGCTCAATTATATAAAAACATAACATAATTTATCCTACAAAAGGTTCTATCAAAACTCTAGATAACAAATTAGCTATTCATAATAGTATGCATAACTACAATACTAGAATTCATAACAAATAATGGAAGTCGAAATAAGGAAGTGAAAAACTTGTAGTAGAATTCTCTGCCTTGCTCCTAGTATGTTCTTTCCTCATTAGGTCGAATCCCTGGTCTCCTTAGCCTCCTTAGGTCTAAATTATGTAAAAAGTCCTCAAAATACCGTCTTTCCATGTATATATACCAAGTAGGGTCGAGACTAAATAATTATAACTTCTCCTACATGAAAAAGGATACTTTTCTTAGACATGATGTGTGCAACCGTGGATCAACCGCGGATGGGCCGCGCATATTGACCAGTGTTCTGCCCCATTTTCGCGGCCGGTGCACGGATGTGCACTTGACGCGCACTTTCCACCCTGTTCTTTTTGGAATTTGGAAAACCGTAAAATATGAAAGTTGTATCCCTTTGAGTTAGATTTCCAATCATATATTGTGGATCCCAAATAGAGTTCTGAGAGAAACATTATGTGTATTTTACTATGAAGTGCGTTATATGCCTACTCAGTTCGTTGTTCATTTTTAACTATCATCTGTTGATCCTCGAACACAATCATGAATTAATTCCTTGAGATTTTACTCAGACTTCAAAGCTCCATATCACTTGAATTCCTTCCATAACATCTACATAGGTCGGAATCACTCCTATAAGGCATAAAACACCACATTAGTAAAAAACACTAGCGATTAAAACTCATACTTAATTAAAGTGCAGTAAATTAGAGTGTAATAAGCGACTAAAATACGTAATTATAGCCTATCATAAGTTTCCAATCATAGCTAACTTTCTGTTCAACCAGTTTACCCTTCTCATTTCTAAATAATATCACCTCAGGAAGCTTAACATCCATTTCTACTTCAACCAGCAAACGTACAAAGTTTAGCCCATTCCTCTTTTCTGTATTATGATCTACCATAAGAGGTTTTCCAACCAAACTACCTATTTTGCTCAATCATTTAAGGATCCAGTACTTGAAATCCAGTCTTGGAAACCTAATCCATATTGGAACCGTCTGCAACTCCTCACTAGTGAATTCCAAATCTGGTGTCCATGTTTTTACTATAAGTGGCTTGTTGTCAAAATGGAAAATTCCGCCCTGAATCACCTCATGTTTTCCTATCTTAGTTTCATATCTAACTACAATCACTCTATTCTTTATCATATCAATTCTATCTATCCCATACTTTCCCCATAACCTCTGAATATATCCTTGTATAACCGCAAAAGAAGGATGTGCCCCAAAAACATAGCAAATTACAACATTCCCCCAATATGCAATTTCAGAACTAATGTCATCCAAGTCAATTTCTCCAATTGAGGACTTGCCTTATTTTTTAGGAGCAACATATTCCAATTTATTATCTGCGTTTGAAATTTTTGACTATGTCAAAGCTATCCCACACTAAATGCGGTTTTTTGTGTGCTTCTAGTTCTTCTTTGACCTTGTCTGCCCATGATTTCTTCCCACTTTTTGTTGATCCTGATTGCTTGCTACTTGGTGAGGCTAATACTTCCTCATTCCATAAACGAACAACTTCAATTTTATCCAATTTCTCAATTTCTTGTTGTTGCGTTACTGTTTCATAGGTTTAATTGAACTGGGACCCACTGATTTTCCAATTTCTAGTTGTGATTTGTGCCCTCGCTGGTTGTTACTCCGCAAGGTCAATGCTTTCTTCAACATTAATTCCTTCTGTGACAGGATGCGAGCTCGCTTACCTATGGTAAGCACAGGTTTGGCTAACATGCACCTAGAGAGAAAGCAACCATCAGAGAAAGCTTTTAGGTATTTGTTTTTTTGGTTTACAAAATTGCTTGTTTTAATGGGCCACCATTTATAGGTTCCAAAGTCATAAAGTTTTTGGAAAGGTTGAACATCAAAAGGATTACATCTTCTCCATATCACCCAAGGGCTAAGGGAGAAGCGGAGTTAACCAACAAAGTTATAATCCAAAATCTCAAAAAGAAATTAGAGGATGCAAAAGGCAATTGGCTAGAAGAGCAGCCACAAGTATTATGGGCATATCGAACAACGATGAAGTCAATTATGGGTGAAACACCCATTTCACTTGTGTACGGTGCAGAAGCTTTGATTTCAGGTGGAGATGGGGGAATCGAACATACAATATTCCCGGGCAAATCAGGAGGCAAATAATGAAGTTCTGTTGATTAAGCTGGATTTGCTTGAAGAGCACTGAAATCTAGCATATGTGAGGATGGTGGCACAAAAGCAAAGGATGGAACGATATTGTAACTGCAGAGCAAATCTCTTATATTTCAAAGTTAGGGATTTGGTTTTCAGAAAAGTAACTCAAAGTACCCAAGAGGTTAATGTCGGAAAGCTAGGACCAATATAGGAAGGACCTTACCAGGTTTCAGCTATAACCAGTAACGGTTCATATCAGTTGGAAAATCAATATGGAGTAAAATTACCAAGGAATTGGATCGTGACTCACCTCAAAAGGTTTTAATGTTGAAGATCCTTGTTGATACTGAAAATAAGTGTTGCACTCTATTTTTCTTCGACTTGTTTTTCTCCCAATTGAGTTTTTCGGTAAGGTTTTTAATAAGGCAGCAACATTAAATTTCTTCGACTTGTTTTTCTCCCAATTGAGTTTTTCGGTAAGGTTTTTAATAAGGCAGCAACGTTAAACGTACTACGAGTAAAGATCATCAACGATAGCAAGAACTCCAATGTTCGAATTCTCATAATTAGCATCCGAATAATGGGGGGAATTATTGTATATTAGAGCACTAAAAGTGTCATGAATGTCAGGACTGTTAGAATCGGGAAATATATCTTATCAGGACCGGGACAGCATGATCATCCATGGAAAAATAAGTTGTACAAGTTAGCCACATGTATTCGAATCTTTATTTACTTAAGCAAATGAATATTTATATAAATGGAAAGTATAAACCAAAGTCTTTTTGTTTTTATCTTATTTCTTGTCCAAATGATAAGTTAAATTCTTTTTCATCTGATAATTAATTAAACTTGTAATGCGTGTGCCGGAATGAACATGAGACGTCCTCCTCAAGAACACCATAAACATAATAGCCCTCTCTTATGAAAACTTCATAGTCAAAGGGTAGATACCGGAAGCATACATTACCGGAATTAAAGTCATCACATATTAGAAATTCCCAAACTTTATCAAATAATGAAAAAAATATTGCATGAAAATTGACCAAGAGATGTCTTTATTTCTTAAAAATACCAAACTTTTTAAAAGTTTTGACATAATTACAAAGAGAGATATGTATTACATCAATTGGTTTTGCCAGCGGAGTCTGAGGGAAGAGAAGCATCTTCAGCATCTTTCGCGGATGAAGGTTATTCTGTTTCCAGTTCGGTACCTTCATCCTTGTCTTCTCCTTCATCTTCCCCTTCAGACCCCGAGCACTCAAAACTTTTGCTCGAAGAAATTTAATCAGTAGGCCGAGTAGGAATATTATTAAAGGCAGTCGTCTCCAATTTGAGAGATTTAATGATGCAACCATAAATATTAGCAATACCTTCTTTAACTTCCTTGAAAGCCTTTCTTCTTATCTAGTAAACTGCAGAAGTTTTCTCGAGGAGGAAGGAGTCTTCTTGATCTTGGAGTTTAGCTTGTAGCCTCTCAATTTTGGAGTGTAGTTGTTTGTTTTCAGTGTTCACAGTGTCATAGATTCGGTTAATCTCTGCATTTGTGCTCGCGGTTCTACTCCATAACCAATTTGAACCTTTCTTCTATTTTGTCTCTCTTCTCCTCGGCAGCAGTTGCCTTCTCAGTTTTGGAACGTAAGTTTGCTTCCAGGTTGTTAGTTTTCTCCATGAAAGTAGACTCACATTCGGCTTCGACGGTTATAGCATCATGTAGTTCAGCCCACTTGGTCTTCGCTTTTTTAAGGTATTCATGTAATTGAGCTGACTCTTGGTTATGGGCCATTTTTTATTTCGTGGATTTCTCTAATCAAGCCTCTACCTCACCTATCTGAGCAACTTTCGCTTCTAAAATCGAGAGGCACTCGGCAATTTGATCTCGTTAAACGGCAAGTTGATTTCGTTTTGCAGTAAGCATGTCTTTGTCCAAGATTATTTTTTGTAGACCCTGGGAGGCAAGAAGGTTATCCTAAAAATGTTAAAAAGTTAAAGTTATGAGAACTGAAAGGTGCATGTTTTTATTGATAAGACACTCAGCAGAAAGACCGCCCATATTAGCTAGAGGCTTCAAGTAATTAGGGACCTCCACCATCTTGGAGAGTAAGTGGAACTCAATTGAAATCATAATAATGGCGATATGCTTTTCACTAGGGTTTTGAATAGGTGTCGGGTAAGTGTTCCATAAATTCCAATGGTCGGGTGACCGCGGGGAACGAACATCTTCTATTTGTTCGGTTGGGGCCGGTGGGGAGGTAGCAGTTGGTGGTGTTGTGATTGGTGTAGAATTTGTCGCGCCCCCTTTTTCCTCGTGGAATCCGGGTTTCGACATTCATTGGAAACAACTCATTTCCTTTCAGGGATTGGATATTTGAATTTGAAGAATCGCCACCTAACGGATTTAAGGTGTGTTAGGGAACCTAGAGAAAATAACTCATGAAACCGGTTTGTATTACCAGAGACTTGGGTAAGGGATCGAAATAACCTTGAGGAGAAGGTGTTAGGCACCCCTCGCGGTCCACAACGGTGGGTCCTGGCCGAACTTGAATTATGTGAATTATTCATTTATCAGATAGGCAGTCTAAGCACACATTTAAGATAAAGGAATTTTAACAGATAAGCAGTCTAAGAAAACATATGTAAATAAGATGAGGGAAGTCCTAAGTTTATTAGCCTATAGGATCACATATGTACAATACCCGGTAAGCCTTCCTCAACTAGAGGGGTTACATGTGGCATTAGCGCACATGTCATCATATCTTTTTACTACCTAATTACTCTCCCTTTAGTGGTTATATACGTGATTTTTTATTAATGAACTCTATGTGTGCATTACCCGTCCCTTCCTTATGGCCCTGGAGGTGATTAGGACCTCTAATTTAGACAGTTCTAGACTCTCCTGAAGTGTTTAAAAGGGAAAATCTAAGCAACAACAAAGACCAAAAAGGACTGTCAAGTAAAAAAATAATTAAGGGGCTCATGTTTACCTCCACAAATAAACAGCCAATTAGCATGTCTCAAACAACTGATTTTAGATATTTCAAAAAAGGTCCTAGAACAGGATATCTAGATGAGCATGACAAGCAGAGAATACACAACATTATGTTAATGCGAAGGGTTAAAGACCTAATCAGTTTGCTTACTAATTTTAGAACCTGTTGAATCTGGGCAGTCACAAATAAGCAAGGCATAGTTCCACAGTTTTTATTAGACCTTGATTACTTATAGGCTTTCCTAGGCGTAAATTTGTAATACCTTATAAACATGTTGTCTAAATGCAATCAAAATTTTGGGAATAAATTTGAAATAGTTTGAGCTTATTGAGTCCTATAGACATGTTGCCTGGGTGTAATGACTGATTTTATATTTATGGATACTGGTAGCTAAATGCAGAAATTGATTTTAAAATCCTATGGGCATGGCATCTAAATGCAGCAATTAGTTTTAGAACATGAAGAAGACTGATTTAAACCTTGTTAGTATGCAGAAGCTGATTCTTTTCAAACTTGCAGGCATGGCGGATTAATTTTAAAAAAAAAACTGTAGACATAGTATCTTGACAAACAACATTGTAAAACCCTATATGCATATTATCTAAATAAAAAATATTGTAACAAACTATAGGCATGATATCTAGATAATCAATATTGTAACAACCTATTGGCATGGTATCTAATAAACAACATTGTAAAAAAACTGTATGCATGGTATCTAAACAACATTATAAAACCATAAAGGTGTGGTTTCTAAGCAAACAATATTGTAACAAACTATAGGCATGGTATCTAAATAAGAATATTGTAACAACCTACAGACATGGTATCTACTCTTTCCCAACACGATATACATAGGAATCCCTCCCTTTTACTAATTTCCCCAATATCTGTTTACAAAGATTATTATTACAGACCAACATTAATAATGAAATACAGAAGTGAAATTGCTACAACTACAGGGAGCCTGAATATAGGCCCAAAGGATAAACCTGGCAAATCGGGCCTTCAATCAGTCCAAAAATGCCATAACCTCATAGTGCACCTAATAGTATCCTGGTGTGTCAAAGTTCCCAAGGGCCTTAAGGACCCCTAGCAATGCTGATATCAGAAAACTCTCAAAGTAACCCTTTGTAAGCAAGTTTGGAAATCCAACTCCAGTGTGTCAAAGTTCAGAGGATCTCATGGACTCCTAAGCAATGCTCACACTATAGGGGCAAGACCCTAGGTGTTCTAAGAATAGGAGTTGAAAAACAAGAGATAGTTTTTAAGTAAAAAATAGTTTTGGATTCTCAGGAAGTAAGGAGCAAAGAAGGTCATTCAGTCATTGTGACTCAAGCAAAGGTCCCAACAGTCAAATATTATACAGGAACAGGGTAACTTAGAGCTTCAACTTAGGAATAGGGTACCTTATAATTAACATGCCACTAGGTAAGCATTCAGTCACATATAGATGGATAGTAGGGCTGGAGAGTCATATTGGCCAGAGATGAACATAAGATAGAATAGATATGCTAGTGAAGAAGAAATAAGCATGAGTTTGGTTCATATGGAAATACAGAAGTCTAATTAAAGCAAGAATAACATATTGAGAGCAGGACACACATGGGTTCAATCGGACAGAAATAGACATGTCATTGCAGTCAACATAGAAGTAAACATGTTATTGCAGTAGACACATAGGTTCGATTAAGACAGAAGTAGGCATGTTATTATAAGGAAGCATATAGGTTTGAACAGAATTTGACAGGCTTATTGCAGTAGACACATCGGTTTGATTAAGAAGAAGGATGGCATGTTAATTATAAGGAAGCACATTGGATAGAAGAAATCACATAGTCTAATTGAATGGAAATACACATACTGATTAAGAATAAGAAGCATGAAGCACATAGTTTTAGTTTAAGATAAACAAGTTGATTTAAAAGATCCTACTAATTTGGTAACATAAAATGGATATGCTGGGAATGGGAAGTACACAGATCAAATCATACAGAGGTTTGCATGATAGTAAAGTGAGAGCAACCAGTTAAAGAAGCAGAAGCAAAAGATAAAGTAGGCAAGATTCAACAGTCTAGTCCTGACTTTCAGCCGAGTAGACAATCAATGAGCACAAGTAGCAGAGAGAGATAAGAGCAAAGTTTTTGTGTGTGTATTTTTTGTAAACTGTTGTCCGTATTTGAAGAATCAGAAGGAGAGGGCATATATATCACTTAGTATGGTAAAACAAATAAGGTAAAGAAGAAATCACAGTTTGTAAAACAATCAAATAAAATCAATCAACTAATTAGGGGATCAATTCCTGTGGAAAATCTGGAAGAGACCCCTTAAATTGAGGAGAGCCAATTAACGGTGCAGAACTAGGGCTCAAATAAGGCAAGTAATCAATATCATACCATATAGGAAGTCAGCTAAACACCCAAACCATACTGATAATTAATTAAGGAAAGTATAATTAATCAAGGTCACAAATAAGGAAATAAATAAAAATCCTAGAAAATATTAATTTTAACAGGAAAATTATTCGAATCCCTAATAGAAATAAATCAGTAAAATCCTAACGAATACTGATTTTAACAGGAAAGAATTAGTCAAAACTTAAACTAGAATCAGTCAATATAACTAGTTCACAGAGATAAACACAATAACGAAAAAAATTGAAGAAATCGGTGCCGCAAACAAGAGCATCTAGGGTTTGAGCATATGCACGAAAATTAATCAAACATGTAAAGAGATAGTCAGATTCAACATTTTAAATTTAAAAACCTTTTGAAGAAACTCAGGACGAACCCTAATTTTAGAAAGAGTGATTAAAAATCGAAATAATAAATTAAAACCAGAGATTTTTGACAGAAAATGCTTAATAATACTTGAATCGGTCTCAGATCTATAAAGATCTGAGAAGAATAGACACTAATAACTAGGCTTTTTTAGAAAATAATAGAGATGAAGAGAGTTGGTAAAAAGACCCATGGATTCGTAATAGAAACGAGAGGAAATCCTCACTTACAAACGAAAGTGGCCTGAGAAAGGCAAGTTTCAAACCAGAACCCTTTGGGTTTCCTGACCCATGAAATTGAAGAGTCATGGAGTGTAGGAGACCAAGGGTGGTAGAAGAATGCACAGGAGCACCATAGGAGGGAGGTTAACGCCGGTGACGGCGACTAGGGTTAGGGTTAGGTTGAGAGAGAGTTGAGAGATGTAGGAACGAAGGGCGACAGAGTGTAACAAAATAAGCTAGGTTAGAGGGTCGTTTGAGATAAAAATGGTAAGGTTAATTGTGGACTGTTGATATAAAGGATCAACGACCACGATTAAAAAGTTTATTGGGTCGGGCAGGTATATGTTGGGCATGGGGGGTGGACTGGGCTGGTTTTAAAGGGTGTGGGCTAATATTTAGGGGTTAGGTCCGAAAAATTAATGAAATTACAACAACAACAACAACCCAGTATGGTCCCACAAGTGGGGTCTAGGGAGGGTAAGATGTACGCAGCCTTACCCCTACCCTGGAAGGGTAGAGAGACTATTTCTGATAAACCCTCGGCTAAAGAAGGTGAGAGAAGTCCCGATAGAAGTTAATAGCAAAACAATAATTAGAAAACTAAATCGGATATAGCAACAGATAATATGAAAGGGGTACTGATAACAAGTAGCAGCAAGATAACATATTTATAAAACTAATTCCAAGGCAGCAAACTATGGAATTACCAATGGCAAGTAACAACAAAATGAGACATGCGAATATAGAAAACTAAGGAGATACCGAACTAGCGCTAATACTATCGATCTAGAGAAGACAAAGGGAGATGCACGACTACCTACTAACCTTCTACCCTAATCTTCAACCTCCACACCCTTCTAACTAGAGTCATGTCCTCGGTTAGCTCAAGTAGCGCCATGTCCCGACTGATCACCTATCCCCAAGACTTGGCCTACCTCTACCCCTCCTCACACCTCCTAAGGCCAAACTCTCATAAGTCCTGACAAGGGCATCCGCGCTTCTCCTCTTAACATGCCCGAACCACCTCAACCTTGCCTCACGCATCTTTGCCTCCACAAGGGTCACTTCTACGTTGTCTCGAATAAATTCATTCCTAATTCTATCCAACTTAGTATGCCCACACATCCATGTCAACATCCTTATTTCTGATACCCTCATCTGCTGGACATGCGAGGTTTTGACTGGCCAACACTCAGCCCCATACAAGATAGTCGGTCTAACAACTACCTTATAGAACTTACCCTTAAGTCTCAATGGCACATTCTTATCGCACAAGACACCGGAAGCGAGCCTCCACTTCATACACCCTGCTTCGATACGGGGTGTGACATCCTCATCTATCTCCCCATCCTTCTGGATTATAGATCCCAAATACTTGAAACTTTCTCTCCTGGAAATGACTTGCATATCGAGTTTCACCTCCCCATCCGCCTCTTGAGTAACACCGTTGAACTTGCACTCCAAGTATTCTGTCTTGGTCCTGGTCAACTTGAAACCCTTAGACTCCAGGGTATGTCTCCAGACCTCCAGCCTCTCGTTAACACCACCTCGCGTCTCATCAATCAGGACTATGTCATTTGTAAACAGCAAGCACCAAGGCACATCCCCCTGAATGAGACGTGTCAAAGAATCCAACGCCAGGGAAAAGAAAAATGGGCTAAGCGTTGATCCCTGATGCAACCCCATCTCAACCGGAAAGAAATCTGAGTCTCCACCTGCTGTCCTAACTCGTGTCTTAGCTCCATCATACATGTCCTGAATCACTCTAATATACGCTACATGCACTCCTCTAGCCTCCAAACATCTCCATAGAACATCTCGGGGGACTTTGTCAGAGGCCTTCTCCAGGTCAATAAACACAATGTGCAAATCCTTCTTCACTGCCCTACACTGCTCCACCAATCTCCTCACAATATGAATGGCCTCAGTGGTCGACCGTCCCGACATGAAACCAAACTGGTTCTCGGAAATGGACACACACCTCCTCAACCTCCCTTCAATCACCCTCTCCCATACTTTCATCGTATGGCTAAACAACTTGATACCCCTATAGTTTTTGCAGTTTTGAACATCCCCCTTATTCTTGTACAACGGGATCATCGTGCTCTGCCTCCATTCTTCGAGCATCTTCTTCATCCTAAAAAAACAACCCAGCAAGCCATTCCAAGCCCTCCTTACCCACACTCTTCCACAATTCTACTGGGATCTCGTCCGGCCTCGTCGCTCTAACCCTACTCATCCTGCACATAGCCCCTACAACCTTCCCACTCGAATACATCTACAGTACCCAAAATATCGCTGCCGCTCCGAGTGCTCCAATTCCTCCACCACAATTCCCCTATCTCCCTCTTCATTCAAGAGCCTATGAAAGTAAGACTGCCATCTCTGCCTAATCTGAGCTCCCTCTAATAAAACTCTTCCCTCCTCATATTTTATGTATTTCACTTGGTCCAGATCCCGGGACTTCCGCTCCCTCACCTTTGCTAGCCTGTACAACTTCCTGTCTGCGCCTTTATCCCTAATTTCTTCGTATAGACGACTAAATGCCGCGGTCTTAGCCGCAGTAACCGCCAACTTTGCCTCCTTCCTGGCCTTCTTATACCCCACCCTATTAGCACTTTTCTGCCCCTCATTAATACTCTCTACGAGCTTCAAATATGCCACTTTCTTGGCTTCCACTTTCCTCTGAACCTCTTCATTCCACTACCAGTCCCCTTTATGGCCACCAGAAAAACCCTTTAAGACCCCTAACACCTCTCTCGCCACCTCTCTAATGCAATTTGTTGTCATAGACCACATACAACTCGCATCCCCGTTACTCCTCCAGGCCCTCATAGCCAGCAACTTTTCCCCCCAACTCCTGGGCCTTGTCCTTAGTCAATGCACCCTACCTGACCATAGGTATACTAGACGTAGCCCTCTTCTTCCTCGTCCACATAATCTATAGGTCCATAATCAAAAGCATATAGTGGGTCATAAGATTCTCACTCGGGATGACCTTGCAATCCATGCATAAACCTCTATCACATTTTCGGAGAAGTAGATAATCAATCTGGGTCTTGGCCACCACACTCCAAAAAGTTATCAGGTGCTCCGCCTTCTTCGGGTAATACGAGTTAGCAATCACCAGCTCAAAAGCTTTGGCGTACTCCAACAGTGAAGTACCTCCACTATTTCTATCTCCAAAATCGAAGCCACCATGCACATCATCATATCCCCCAGGCGACCTCCCAATGTGGCCATTAAAATCACCCCTATAATAAGCTTCTCGGTGGACGATGTACCCCACACCAAACCATCCAAATCTTCATAGAAGCATCTTTTAACCTCCTCGCCCAAACCTACCTGAGGTGCGTAAGCACTAACTACGTTCAGAGTATACCCTCCCACGACTATCTTAATGGCCATCAACCTGTCATTCACCCTCTTAACCTCAACCACTAGCTCCCTTAGATCCTTATCAACTAAAATGCCTACTCGTTCTTCCCTCTCACCCTCCGTGAATACCACAACTTAAAACCATCCACCTCCCGAGCCCTGTTCCCCACCCATTTAGTCTTCCGGACACAAGCTATGTTGATCTTCCTCTTATGGAGTATCCTTGATAACTCTATAGACGTTCTCGTTAGATTCCCTATGTTCCATGACCCCACTATCAGTCTAGAAGGTACCTTACCCCCCTGCCACCCTTACTCCCTACCCCCTACTCCGCTCGCTCCCCCCGAGGACATGCCCTCACTCTATCATAACTCGACGCTGCCACTAGACCAACACAAAGCTATAAAGGGATAGACTAGAAAGGAATAAACAAAATAGAAACCTACCGGTACACAAGGTGCTAATAAGGGATCCGACTAAGCAGGGACCAACTACGTATCGGCTATAACACTAAGGAGAAAGACAGAGACCGATATAAGCAGACAAGTCTAACTAAATAAATTAAACAAGATACTATGGATGTCAAGGAAACCAACAAGCAAAAATGGAAAAATAACAAAAATTAAAAAATAAACTACAAAATAAAATAAATAGAAACCTACAGGTACACACAGTACTAATAAGGGATCCGACTAAGTAGGAACCAACTATGTATCGGCTATAACACTAAGTTTTAAAGACAGAGACCGAATAAGCAGACAAGTCTAACTAAATATGATTTAAACAAGATACTATGGATGTTAAGGATATCGGCAATCAAAAATGAAAAAAATAACAATTTAGAAAATATAATAACAACAATACTAATAAAATAGAATACCAATATCATGGATACCATCTATAGAACAAAAGAACCTAGAACAAGTTTTCCTGAAGTTTATCGGAACTGGTAGTTCTGCTGCGTCCCACTGGAAAGCTGAACGGGAGTCGCCGGAAGTAATGTAACTTGCCGAAAATCCTCGCCGGAAAAATATTGCACCTGTCCAAAAAATAGAACACACCCACACACACACATAAGGCGGAAGAGGGAAAGGAAAAAAAGAGAGCGAGGAAGAAGAAGACGGAGCAGGGGTCGCCGAAATATGCAGAACGGGAGGAGTCGCCGGAAAACAAGGGTCGTCGAACTTGATGCAACTCTCCTACACACGCACGTCCTGACCCCGGAAGTGAGAGGGCCAGAAGCTATCAGAAGAGAAGATAAAGAAAAAATAGGAGAGAGATAGGACGAAAGAGAGAAGGGACTTACCTCTAATTAATTAATAAAATAATTTTAAAAATAGATAATTAAATGATACAAAATATTTTCAAGCATGAAAGTGATTTTCAAATAACTAATAAATATTATAAAAATATCAAAGGTCATTTTCGGTGTAGACGTAGTTATGCATATGTAGGGGCTATTATTGCAAAATATGCAATTATAGTCTTAAAAATACAAATGTAATTTATAACAAATGTGATTAAAATATTTGAACAATCATATGAACATAAATGATGAATTTAAATGATTAAATTATCATAAAATAATATGAGGAATAGTTTTAAACATTTATGTGATTGAAAATGCATAAATAAATGGATTTAGGGCCATTAAAAATTTGTAAAAAAATTGTAAAACACTTGTGCATGTTTGTAAATGCATGTACCATATTTTGAAAGTATTTATGCAAAATTTAAAATATATAAAGGAAAAATTGGGTATCAACAGCAGCCCCACTTTACCTGAGAAGGATGAAAGAGTTTTTGGGTAAAGAAATGATGACCAATTTTGACTGAATGGGTGTTTTGAAAAAATAGAGGCCGAACCCTGGTCTTTGAACTGCCTACATATCCCTGGTTTTATAGGAATCATTCCATGTGTAGTTCCGAACCTAACGATGAATGAAACCGATGGAATTGTTATAGCAATATTCGTATGTTTCTAAAAGGGTTCTTTCGGGGAGGATAGTATCAGATGAATTTATGCGGAGTTATGAATGTGAATCTGAATTGTAACAGATGTATCGCAGGGCAGATAGCTGGATATCACAGAGTATGATGGGTAATTGATGGGACTTGGTTATGAATGGCAAAGTAAGAATGGCATGAGCGAAATCAGAGCGAAGGCTGCTCTGTTTGAAGAACGGTTACCTCCTGGATTACCTGCAAAACTTGACACACAGTGCATGCAAGTATATAGATGATGCAAATTCCCTTTGGACCGTGAAAGATTGTCTTTGGACAGTGTAGACGACGTCCTTAGACGATGATGTCTTGGGCCATGAATTGTGAGATAGGAGATTTGTAGGCTATTAAATGATGTTCTCGGGCCATGGGGATGGTGCCTCTGAACCATGACGCCTTTGAATAATGATGTGCAAGTATTGAGAGATCATCAAGCCATGACATGGTGTCTTCAGGCTATGAGGATGATGCCTTCAGACTATGACTCCTTTGGACGGGTTAGCTATATGTCAGCCTATGATGTGTAGAGATATGATACTAAAAGTGATGGAAAGACAAATCTTAGTCTTGTGCGGAGTTTGGGGCAGAGTTTATCTCGAGGAACAAGATAGTGACAAGAATATAGCAATATTTATGCAGGGAGGGACAATGCTTAGTCCCGTGAGAAGGCAGTGCTTAGCCTTATGCAAATATGGAGGTAAGGCTTAGCCTCATGCAAGATTTGAAACAATTCTTAGTCTCATGCAAGGAGAAAGCAGTGCTTAGACTTATGCAAATATGGAGGCAGGGCTTAGCCTCATGCAAGATTTGAGACAGGGCTTAGTCTCATGCAAAGAGAAGGCAATGCTTAGACTTATGCAAATATGGAGGCAGGGCTTAGCCTCATGCAATATTTGAGACAGGGCTTAGTCTCATGCAAAGAGAAGGCAATGGTTAGCCTTATGCAAATATGGAGGCAAGTCTTAGCCTCATTCAAGATTAGAGATAGGGCTTGTTCTCATGCAAGGAGAAAGCAATGCTTAGCCTTATGAAAATGTGGAGGTAGGGATTAGCCTCATGCAAGATTGGAGACAAAGCTTAGTCTCATTCAAGGAGAAGGCAATTCTTAGCCTTATGCGAATGTGGAGGCAGGGCTTAGCCTCACACAAGATTGGAGACAGAGCTTAGTCTCATGCAAAGATAAGGCAATGCTTAGCCTTATGGAAATATGAATGCATTGCTTAGCCTCATGCAAGATTTGAGACAGAGCTTAATCTCATGTATGGAGAAGGCAATTCTTAGCCTTATGCAAATATGGAGGCATGGCTTAGCCTCATGCAAGATTTGAGATAGAGCTTAGTCTCATGCAAGGAGAAGGCAATTCTTAGCCTTATGCAAATATGGAGGCAGGGCTTAGCCTCATGTAAAATTTGAGACAGAGCTTAGTCTCATGCAAGGAGAAGGAAATGCTTAGCCTTATGCAAATATGGAGGCATGGCTTAGCTCATGCAGAGAACAAATAAGAATAGAATAGTTCTTAGCTGGAGATATATTTTGGTGTCTGGTGGCCCGATTTATAGTGATTTTGCTGCGTGTATATATTTGCGAATTCTACTATTACGTCAGATGTGTCTGCGCTCAAAGAAAAATTATAAGTGTTGTATGAGGAGGTTGGTTCATCCCTTTGTCTGCTGGATGTACTTTGCTCCGTTCTAGAGGCCTTGTTTGAGTTGCCCTGGGTAACACCTGGCTGTTATGGAAATAGAGTTTTTGAAAATATGCACTTATTGATGAAAAATAGAGTTATTTTGGAAAACAAGTGGAATATTGAGTAATTTTAGATGAACTAATAACTGTAACACATTTCTTAGACATTGCAGCTTTATTGTTTTAGAATTTTGGGGGTCCTCTTCAAAATTCTGCCCCGATTTGGTAAATGATCATTTGGTCGTTTGCGTGTGATGAAACTTGCTGAATTTCTCAAAATTTTGCCCCAGTTTCTTCACCAATTTCTGACTTTCTGGCCTATGATGGCGTTAGCTAGACTTGCTCCAGAATTTTGAGGGTCCTCCTCAAAAGTATGCCCCAATTTCTGGTGCTAGGAAAAATGAAAACTTGTTATGATATGACCGAACCCACAGGGCTGCCTACGTATCCCCTCTTAAATGGGAATCAAGTCAAGCATAGTTCAGTTACATCAGATGAAGTAATCTAAATAGTATAAACATAGTATTTTGTGACTGCGTCAGAATTGATTAGTTTCGGCCAAACTTCTCCGTCCATTTCTGCAAGTATGAATGCTCCTCCTGTTAGTACCCTGTGAACCATGTAGGGACTTTCCAGATGGGAGAAATTTTCCCTTTGGCTTCATCTTGATACGGGAAGATATTCTTTAGCACCAACTGTCCTGGTGCGAACTATCTTGATTTGACCCTTTTATTGAAAGCTCTGGACATTCTGTTCTAATAGAGCTGACTGTGACATATTGCGTTCATTCTTTTTCCGTATATAACCAATTGCTCATAGTGGCTCCTTATCCATTCAGTGTCGCTGAGTTCAGCTTCCTGTGTGATTCTTAAAGAAGGGATTTCTACCTAGGCTGGAATGACAGCTTCGATACCATAAACCAGTAAGTAAGGAGTTGCTAGTTGATATAGGGACTGTAATACGGTACCCTAATAGGGCAAAGCGTAACTTCTCATGCCATTGTTTGTGGTTTTCTACCATCTTCGTTAGTATCTTCTTGATTTTCTTGTTAGCAGCTTCCACAACTCCATTCATTTAAGGTCTGTATGCTATAGAGTTTTTGTTCTTGATTTTGAAGGTTTCACACATGGCTTTCATCAGGTCCTTATCGAGATTGGCAGTATTATCAGTGATAATGGACTCGAGAACTCCGAGTTGGCAAACAATGCGATCCTGACAAAGTCCGCAACGACTTTCTTAGCTACAACGTTGTAGGATTCGGCCTCTACTCATTTTGTGAAGTAGTAAATGTCCACTAAAATGAACATGTGCTCGTTTGAAGCTATGGGCTCGATCAGACCGATGACATCTATTCCCCACAGAGAAAAGGCCAAGGTGCACTTGTTGTGTTGAACTCATTAGATGGTACCCTTATCATGTCTTCATGTACCTGACATTGGTGGCATTTCTATACGTACCGAATGCAGTCCGTCTCCATGGTCATCCAAAAAAATCCAACTCTGAGTATTTTCTTGGCTAGAACAAAACCATTCATATGTGGTACACAAGTTTCGGCATGTATTTATTTGAGCAATCTGGAAGCTTCCTTTGCGTCAACACACCTTAACAATCCTGGATCGGAGGTTCTTCTATACAGGGTCTCTCCACTTTGGAAGAAGTGATTGGACAACCTCCGCAATGTGCGCTTCTGAGTATGGTTCTCCTGTTCCAAGTATTCTCCTTTCGCCAAATATTCCTTGATGTCATGGAACCAAGGCTTTCGATCCGTTTCCTCTTCAACATGAGCATAGTAAGTCAGTTGATTATGGATTCTCACTATGATGGGATCAATGAAATTCTTGTTTGGATGTTGTATCATTGATGACAAAGTGGCCGGTGTATTGGCAAACTCATTTTGGATTCTGGTTACATGTTTGAATTTTATCTTTATGAATCATTTCATCAATTCATGCACATGATACAAGTATGGTAGTATTTTGGTGTTCTTCGTAGCCCACTCTTCTTGAACCTGATGTATCAGAAGACCCGAATCTCCAATTACCAGTAACTCATGTATATTCATATCGATGGCCAGATTGAGCCCCATGATGCAATCCTCATATTCCGCCATGTTGTTGGTGCATGGAAACCTAAGCTTCATAGATACAGGTTAGTGTTGACCTATTTCTGATACCAAAACCGCTCCAATGTCCACTCCTTTAAAGTTTGCAGCTCCATTAAAGAACATCCTCCAAGAGTCGTAAGCTTCAGTAATGTCTTCTCCTACAAATGACACTTCTTCATCAGGAAAAATAAGTTTTCAAGGGTTCGTATTCCCCTCCCATAGGATTTTCAGCAAGATGGTCTGCCAATGCTTGTCCTTTAACTGCCTTATGAGTTATATAGACAATATCAAACTCACTTAACAGTATCTGCCACTTGGCTAACTTTCCGGTCAACATGGAATTCTGAAAGATGTACTTTAGAGGGTCCATCCTGGATATGAGGTATGTGGTATAGGCACAGAAGTAATTTCTCAATTTCTGGGTTGTCCAATTCAAAGCACAGCAAGTGCGCTCCAGTAGAGAGTATCATTCTTCATAAGGTGTGAACTTCTTACTCAAGTAGTATATGTCTTGCTCCTTTCTCCCTGTCTCATCATATTGTCCCAAAGCACATCCGAAAGCTCCATCTAATACAGATAGATAGAATAGCAAAGGTCTCCCAGGTTCTGGAGGGGCTAGGACTGGTGATGTGGATATGTATTCCTTGATTTTGTCGAAAGTCTTCTCACAATCTTCGGTCCAACTTGTTTCAGCATATTTCCTCAACATCTTAAAGATGGGTTCACATATGAATATGGACTATGCTATGAAACAACTGATATACTTGAGACGTCCTAGGAAGATCATCACGTCCTTCTTGCTATTTGGTGGTGGTAATTCTTGAATAGCCTTAACTTTGGACGGGTCCAACTTAAATCCCCAATGGTTGACAATAAATCCCAATAACTTTTCTGAGAAAAATCCGAATGCACATTTTGAGGGGTTCAGTTTTAAGTTGTACCTCCTTAACCAGTCAAAGAACTTTCTCAAGTCTGCTATGTGATCTACGGCCCTCTTGGATTTGATAATGATGTTGTCAATGTACACCTCTATTTCTTTGTGTAACATATCATAGAAGATGGTTGTCATGGCACTCATGTAAGTAGCCCCAGCATTCTTTAGACCAAATGGCATTATCTTGTAGCAGTACTCCCCTCATGGTGTACTAAAAGTTATTTTCTCCGCGTCTTCTTCATCCATCTAGATCTGGTAATAACCCACGAAGCAATCTACAAAGGATTGGAGCTCATGATTGGCGCAATTGTCAATCAGGATGTGTATAATCGGCAGTGGAAAGTCATCCTTGGGACTTGCTCTGTTTAAGTCTCGATAGTCAACACATACTTAGACATTCCCATCTTTCTTTGGAATTGGTACAATGTTGGCTAACTAGGTTGGGTACTCAACTACCCTGAGGAATTTGGATTTGATCTGTTTAGTTACTTCCTCCTTGATTTTTAGGCTCATGTATGGTTTGAACTTTCTGAATTTCTGTTTTACTAGCGGACATATTGGATTGGTAGGCAACTTGTGAGCCACTATGGACGTGCTTAGATCGGTCATGCATGCAAAGATATCTTCATACTCCTTCAAAAAATGAATGTTCTGCTCCTTCTCTGTCAGTGATAAGTGAATGCTTACGCGAGTCTCCTTAATGGTTACGACGTCTCCCAAATTTACTGTTTTGGTTTCGTCCAAGTCAGACTTAGGTTTATTCTTAAAATTCTCAACCTCTCTGACAATTTCCTCAGATATTTTATCTTCTTCCTCCGAGTCATTATCCTTATGCTGCATTATCCTATTACATGTCACAATCATCGATTTATCAGGAAAAGTAATAATAACGATGTAGAAAGAAAAGTGAAAAAGATAATGATGAATAATAAATAGCAATGCATTTGATTAAATTTTGAAAGTATCTAAAACAAGTACGGCTCGATGAATCGAGCAATTATTTTGAAACAAGCGCGTCTTTAAAACAAAATTACTGAAAACATCTGAAGTGCCTAGCATGGCTATAGAAATAAATAGGCTAAGTGCCAAGCTACCCAGGGACTCGGTAGGCCCGTGATGGTGTGGCGGTCCAGTTCCTTAGAACAACTCCCTTCTCCATAGTATGAATGGTGAGGCCTTTTTCCTCCTCCTCCTTCTCCTCCACAATTATCGCACTTCAATCCATATCCTCGTCCTCTAGGAACAAATTCCTCAGCCTAACTAAAGCTTTTTCCTCTGCAGTTCCCCATATTATGTAAGCCTGATGAAAAGTATGACCCAGATATGGCACTGGTTTCTCGAGAGGGTAATAAGGACCACGCCATGGAGGCAACCAATCATCATACTCTTGCCATGTATACTGGTATCTGATCCTGAAGTTTGTACCATGACGTTTTAGTTGTATTGGTTTGGCAATACCTTGGAGATTCTTCCCAAGACCTTTGTCGGGTTCATACCCAAACCTTGCCAGTATGATTTCTATTTTGTTGCTCCACTATTTGTCTTTCTCAATTGCATTGACATGTTTGATGTGGTTATAAGTTTCCCCTCCTAGCCTTCTTCTGTTCCCGATAACCGGGATGGTTTGACTGGTGTAAATGGGGTTACTCCCATCTTCGTGAATGATCACTTCCTAATAGTTCCATTCAAACTTCACGACCTGGTGTAGTGTAGAAGCCACAGCCCCAGCGGTATGTATCCATGGTTGACCCAATAGAAGATTGTATGTAGTTGATATGTTAAGCACTTGGAATTCAACATCGAACCAAGTTGTCCCTATCTGCAGACAAAGATTAATCTTCCCAATTGTGGCCCTTTGAGACCCATCAAAGGCTTTCACATTCATACTTCATTCCCGTATCTCATGAAAACCTTTGCCCATTCTTTTCAGAGTAGACAATGGGCAAATGTTGAGCCATGAACCTCCATCTATTAGGACCCTGGCAATGAATTTATCTTCAAACTGCACTGTGATGTGCAATGCCCGGTTGTGACTTAAACCTTCGGGCAATAATTCATCCTCGTGGAAGGTAATCTTATGACTTTCTATCACCTACCCTACCATGTTGGCCATATCTCCGCTGGTGATGTTGTTAGGCAGATAAGCTTTATTCAACACATTCATCAAAGCATTCTTGCACGTCTCTAAATTAGAATTAGTGATAAGATAGATATCTGAGTGGGGGTTTTGTTCAAATGGTTGACAATAGAGTATTCCCTCACCTGCACTTTCCTCTAAAGATCATCTGGTCCCATTTCAATGACAAGTTGCTTAGTAGCAGCCTTCTTGCTTGGTCCTCCCAAGTGTTCAGGTGTATATACTTTCCTGTTCTGGCCATTCCTTGTGCAGCATCAGATTCTTCCATCTTTGCCTTTCCCTTTCGTCTAGCTTCGGCAACGTAATCCCAAGGTATGGCTTTGGAATTGAAAGAAGGTGTGGTTGACACTATCACTTTGAAAGGTATGGCCACTTCTACCTCAAATAGAGCTGGTGTGGCTGCAGGTGGAGCTGCCTTTACCTCAAATGGAACTAATGTGATTACCTCAACCTCGACCGATGGATGTGTCTATACCATAATAGAAGTGAGTGTGACTGCAGGTTTGAAGTCATTGCCTTCCTGAATAAGCCTGATTGACCCCTCAGGATCCCATTCCTTATCCATCTCTATCATATGTACCTCCTCGCCCCTATGATCTGGGAGAGGATTGTAGCAGACGTTAGGCGTAGCTTCCTTTGCCTGTATGACCTTGTTATCAATCAATGTCTGGATTTTATCTTTCAATGTTCGACACTCGTTAATGGTGTGCCCCTTCATACCAGAATGATATGCGCATGTTTTGTTTGGGTTGACCCATTGAAATGAGTTTTCCACTACCACAGAAGGAATAAGAGTGACATAACCAGCGGCCGTCAACCTTTCATACATCTATTTGATGGGTTCAGCAATAGCGGTGCATTGTCTGGGTGGTTTACAATCAAACGGGGTTTCTGGTAATTTGGAAAAATTGGAGGTGAATGATAGTAGGTTAGCTAGGTGGTATAGGTATGATAGGCGGTGGCGGGTTGGGAATATCTGGGAGATGAGGGTTGGTATGTGGGCGGAGTCGTTTGGTATGTGGGTGGAGTGTTTGGTATATGAGTGGAGATTTTGGTCCTTGAGCCACCATTACTGCCCCCACTCTTTCTTCTTTGATATGCCGCCTGATTGCAATGCTTTGTTCGTATCCTGTAATGCCTTGAAATTTGTCACCATCCCGCTTTTGATACCCTCTTCAATTATTTCCCTGAGTTTGATGATATAGGAGAACTTGTGATTCTTAATGATCATTAGCCTCTCATAATACTGTGGATCTTGTGTCCTGACAAATAACTTGTTCATTTATTCTTCTTCTAGTGATGGTCTGACCCTGGATACTTTTGACCTCCATCGAGTAGCATACTCGAAGAAAGTCTTAGTTGGCTTCTTCTTTAAATTTTGAATGTAGAAGACATCTGGTATATTCTCCGTGTTGAACCTGAACTGGTCCATAAATTCTGATGCCATACTCACCCAATGGGCCCACTTCTTAGGGTTCTAGCTTATGTACCAGGACAGGGCATCTCCGATAAGACTTCTCATAAAGATCTTCATTCGGATCCTTTCATCTTTTCCGACCCCCAAAAGCTTGTCACAGTAAGTTCTCAAGTTAACCTTGGGATCACCTGTTTTGTCAAATATTTCAAACTTGAGAAGTTTGTAACCCTCCGGCAATTCCATGTTCGGTTGTACGCATAGGTCCTCACAATTCAGACCTTTTATCCATTTGCCTCATTCGACAGCCTGAACTCGACTTGTTAATTTCTTGAGTTCCTCAACCATGTTACTGATGAGCAAGTCATTCTTGGTGGATTTTGGTGTATAGGAGATTGGTTGAGTAGAGTGAGGTACGGTTTCCATATATATAGGGTTATTTTGGTGAGTGTCATGGACTTGGGTGTAGTGGTGGTCGTTGGTTGAGTTTTGAGGATTGGGAATGGGTTGTGGTGTGTTCTGAGGAGTGTAATAGGTAGTGGCTTGTGGGTGCTGGATTGGTTGATGATGGTGTTGTGGTGGAGTTGGTATCAGTAAGGGATTGGGATTTTGAGGTGGAGTTGCATATTGATACGGTGCAGGAAGGTTTTGTGGATGCTGGTGTGGTGTATTTTGGGGAGTCGCTAGGTTTTTGGTATTTTGTTGGTTGATATCGAGGACGTTTAGGGTGAGGGAGAGGTTTGCTAAGTTGCGGACCTGCTCAAGTTTTTCCTGTAACTTTGGTATCTTTTTTTCCAACCGTAAAACCAAATCATTTGGTGTCGGAGTACTCCGACCGTCTAAAGTTTTCGCATTCCCTGCATTCTCCTTTCGAATACCACTTAAGTCATCCATCTTAGCTTTCCCTCTGCTTATCGTATTACTTGGAGGAGGAGGAGGCAGTGGAGGGCCTCTAGATCTGGTGTGATATGATGATGATGCCATTATGTGCGAACCAACCTTAAGGGATGGGAATAATAAAGAATAAAGAAAACAAAAGGTAAACAAGTCAATAATGGTTCTGAAAAGTTTGCGGTGTTTAAACACATATTGCGGGAATGTAAATTCGCATCCTAATTTGGGAGCCTCATTATGCCCGAGGTAGACCTAGCGACAAATACATTTGGAAAAATTCAGTACCAATAATTGCCTCAATTCATTAGTGTAGAAATAAACTACCCAAAAGGACACTAAATAAGATACTGCCACTAATGGCTCGTGGACTTATTTCATTTTAAAAAAATAAACCTAATCTACTTGGTCCCAGATGGACCCTCTCCAAACTGGATGCTCTTGTCGATCAGTTGCCCAATTCGTGCAGGTTCATTAGTAAGAATTCCCTTTCCAAATGTCCTCCTTCATTTCCCTTAGCATTCTGGCAATCAGTGACTCTCTTTCTCATTTTCCCTTCCAATTCCATCTGACTGTACTCCAGATATTCCAACCTTTCGCTGGATTTAGCAGCCCTCTCTTTCCACTCGTTGATCATTTCCATGTCGGCCTTATGCTTCTCTATATGCTCAGCTTCGGACTCACGAATTCTTTTGCACAGCTTGGTATACTTCACCTGTGCTTCGGCAACTTCTTCTATGACCATGTTTCCTGGACCAACCCTTGGCTCGAAGATTTTTGCTATGTTATCATCCAACCATGAAGGGTAGAAGTATGTGTGACCCGCATGATATCGGTCTGGCTCGTTGGTATCCTTTTCCATAATAATCTTCAAGTTCCACATGTGTTGTGCTTCATTCTTATATGGGATGGTGTCACCCTGAAAATCGGCTATGAAGTGACTCATTTTAACGACTCATGGTATGACCTGTCTCCTGCCTGCCTATCTTATAACCCTGAGGGGAGCATAAGGGTATATGCCCCTTAACCCAGTCAGTACCAAGAGGGGAACATCCCTAGATCTGATGATGAACTCGTCGGTAGGGAACCACTCGAACATCCATTGAACCTGATCCTCAGTTAACTTGTTAAAAAGTTGCACCCATCCTACAACATCCTTACGTTAGGCAAACATGTCTAGAGTACAGGTCATTCTCTTGGGATGATGAAATTCTATGTGATCATTCCACGGCCTTCGCGGAAACTCCTGACGGTATTGACCCTTTTGGAGATGTTCTAGTAGCCGAACTTGCAGCAGCAAATTGCAACCGTCGAAGAATTTGAACCCCTTCTGACAGCATTCTAAGGCCCGGTACATATCTGCAATGATCATAGGGACAATGGTATATGTCTTCCCCTCGTTCCCGTCCATCAAAGTTTTGGCCACCATTATCAATTTGGTATGGATTCTGGCCCCTTAGATCAGAAACACTAGCATGCCCAAGAAACACACAATGAACACAAAGACCTTGAGATGAATCCAACCCAAGGAGGTTATGCAGAATTCATCATCAAAAATATGGTAAGAGATGCTTTGACTGTATCGTTTATAGAGGAGGTCAAAAGGTATGTAGGAGTTTTTCAGGCACTCCAAGTCATTATTCTTCTTTAACCCCTCATCTCCAGAAACTCCCTAGTGGTGCGATTTTTTGGTACCAATAAACCAGGGCTATCCCAAGGTAGCCCAGCAAATTTCCCTATTTCTTCCAAGAGGGGGGTCATTTCTATGTCCCCAAAGTGGAACACAACCCTTTCCTTGTCCCAAAACATGGTGGCAGCCTCGATCAACATTTATTTGGTTGTGGATCTAACAGAGAAGGCAAATTTCCTAAGACTCATTTCACATTATTTTGGTCACTTGAAAGAAGATCCCTCCACCAATCTAGCAAAAGTGAAGGTATAATACCGACCATGCCGAACTTGGGGACTTCGTGCCTCCTTTTCTGCAAAACAAAATTTAGGTTATACCCTTTTCCCCCTGCAGGTTCGTCTATTTATACAAAAATGATTAGCATATTAGCACTTATTTCTCTAAAATTAATGCACACAATTGTGGTTACGTCCGTTGGTATTATGGAAAACGCAATGGACTTTTGGGTGAGGCTTGTCTTAAAGGGTTATTATGTGGACAATATTTTAACACGATTAGGTTTGACCATAATGCATGCACAATTGATCAGAGTAAGGTTGTTATAGAGGTCTAGACTGGAACCCTTAAGCGGACAACTTGAGGGGGAAAGGCATGGAACCATCAAATGCACCGCTGATCGAGTAGTTTTACCGTAAATACGACATTCTGAATTTAAAGGGGTGATATATAGGAAGAGCGCAAACACTCATCAAGAGTTGCTATAGGATTGATACGCACGAGTGGAATATGATGTTGAGCATGATTTATGCAACAATAAATAGCATGTTGTCAAGTATTTGCACATTTAAAAAGATAAGTACGGTAGTTAGATAATTGAAAGATAGTTACATTAGGAAAACAAGGAAACAAGTCAGTTTCGGTAAATAAAGGAAATTATAAATGCTTGAAAATAAGCAATTAAATCCAAGTAAGGGGGGAGGGAAAGGTGCACATGACAAAGCATGCTTAAGACTAATTCACAAAAACAAGTTCGTTATGGTAAGAGCCTATAATATCCTCAGCAGAGTCGCCATGCTGTCGCGCCCCCTTTTTTCCTCGCGGAGTCCGGGTTTCGACATTCATTGGGAACAACACATTTCCTTTCAGGAATTGGATATTTGAATTTGAAGAGTCGCCACTTAACAAATTTTAGGTGCGTTAGGGAACCTAGAGTAAATAACTTATGAAACCAGTTTGCATTACCAGAGACTTGGATAAGGGCTCTAAATAACCTTGAGGGGGAAGGTGTTAGGCACCCCTCGCGGTCCACAATGGTAGGGTCTGGTCGAACTTGAATTATGTGAATTAGTCATTTATCAGATAGGCAGTCTAAGCACACATATAAGATAAAGGAATTTTAAAAGATAAGCAGTCTAAGCAAACATATGTAAATAAGATGAGGGAAGTCCTATGTTTGTTAGCCTATAGGATCACATCTGTACAATACTTAGTAAGCAGTCCTCAACTAGACGGGTTACACATGGCATTAGCGCACATGTCATCATATCCTTTTACTACGCAATTACCCTCCCATTAGGGGTTATATAAGTGATTTTTAATTAACAAACTTTGTGCGTGCATTACCCATCCCTTCCTTATGGCCCTGGAGGTGATTAGGACCTCTAATTTAGGCAGTTCTAGACTCTCCTGAAGTGTTTAAAAGGGAAAATCTAAGCGACAAAAAAGAACATATAGGACTGTCAAGTAAAAATCAATTAAGGGGCTCATGTTTACCTCCACAAATAAACAGACAATTAGCACATCTCAAACAGTGGATTTTGGATATTTCAGAAAGGTCCTAGAACAGTATATCTAAATGAGCATGACAAGCAGAGAATACGCAGTATTGTGTTAATGCGAAGGTTAAAGACCTAATCAGTTTGCTTACTAATTTTAGAACTTGTTGAATCTAGGCAGTCACAAATAAGTAAGGCAGAGTTCCACAATTATTATTAGACCTTGCTTATCTATAGGCTCACCTAGGCATAGATTTGTAATACCTTATAAGCATGTTGTCTAAATGCAATCAGAATTCCGGGAATTAGTTTAAAACAGTTTGAGCTTATTGAGTCCTATAGACATGCTGCCTAGGTGTAATGACTGATTTTAGACTTATAGATACTAGCAGCCAAATGCAGAAATTAGTTTTAGAATCCTATAGGCATGGCATCTAATGTAGCAATTGATTTAAAACATGAAGAAGACTGATTTAAACCTTGTTAGTATGTAGAAGTTGATTCTTTTCAAACTTGCAGGCAGGGCGGATTTTTTTTTTTAAAAAACCGCTATAGACATGGTATCTAAATAAATAACATTGTAAAACCCTATAGTCATGGTATCTAAATAAAAAATATTGCAACAAACTATATGCATGATATCTAGATAAACAATATTGTAACAATCTATAGGTATGATATCTAAATAAACAACGTTGTAAAAAAAATTGTATGCATGGTATCTAAACAACATTATAAAACCATATAGGCATGGTTTCTAAGCAAACAATATTGTAACAAACTATAGGCATGGTGTCTAAATAACAATATTGTAACAACCTATATACATGGTATCTACCATTTCCCAATAGGATATGCATAAGAATCCCT
This sequence comes from Nicotiana glauca, assembly GCA_026770625.1. NCBI lineage: Eukaryota > Viridiplantae > Streptophyta > Magnoliopsida > Solanales > Solanaceae > Nicotiana > Nicotiana glauca. Next base: position 44,337 of record MU767995.1, read on the forward strand.
CCCTTTTACTAATTCCCCCAATATCTATTTACAAAGATTATTATTACAGACCAACAATAATAATGAATTACAGAAGTAAAATTTCTACAACTATAGGGAGCCTGAATGTAGGCCCAAAGGATAAACCTAGCAGACCAGGCCTTCAATCAGTCCAAAAATGCCATAACCTCATAGTGTACCTAATAGTATCGTGGTGTCTCAAAGTTCCCGAGGGCCTCAGGGACCCCGGGCAATGATCACATCAGAAAACTCTCAATGTAACCCTTTGTGAGCAAGTTTGGAAAGCCAACTCCAGTGTATCAAATTTTAGAGGAGTCTTATGGACTCCTAAGCAATGCTCACACTAGAGGGGCAAGACCCTAGGTGTTCTAAGAATAGGAGTTGAAAAACAAGAGATAGTTTTTAAGAAAAAAAATAGTTTTGGATTTTCAGGAAGTAAGGAGCAAACAAGGTCATTAAATTATTGTGACTCAAGCAAAGGTCCCAACAGTCAAATATTACACAGGAATAGGGTAACTTAAAACTTCAACTTAGTTAATTAACTGCCACTGGGTGAGCATTCAGTCACAGATAGAGGGATAGTAGGGTTGGGGAGTCATATTGGTCAGAGGTGAACATAAAATAGAATGGATATGTTAGTGAAGAAGAAATAAGCATGAGTCCGGTTCATATGGAAACACAGAAGTCTAACTAAAGCAAGAATAACAGATTGAGAGCAAGACACACATGGGTTCAATCAAATAGAAGTAGACATGTCATTGCAGTCAACATAGAAGTAAACATGTTATTGCAATAGACACATAGGTTCGATTAAGACAGAAGTAGGCATGTTATTATAAGGAAGCATATAGGTTTGAACAGAAGTAGACATGCTTATTGCAGTAGACACATCAGTTTGATTAAGTAGAAGGAAGGCATGTTAATTATAAGGAAGCACATTGGATAGCAGAAATCACATAGTCTAATTGAATGGCAATACACATACTGATTAAGAATAAGAAGCGTGAAGAGCATAGTTTTAGTTCAAGATAAACAAGTTTATGTAAAAGATCCTACTGATTTGGTAACATAAAATGGACATGCTGGGAATAGGAAGTACACAGATCAAATCAAACAGAGGTTTGCATGACAGTAATGTGAGAGCATACTAATTAAAGAAGCAGAAGCAGAAGGTAAAGTAGGTAGGATTCAACAGTCTAGTCCTGGCTTCCAGCCGAGTAGACAAACAATAAGCACAAGTAGCAGAGAGATATGAGAGCGAATTTTGTGTGTGAGTGTGTTTTTTTGTAAACTGTTGTCCGTGTTTGAAGAATTAGAATGAGAAGTTATATATATCACTTAGTGTGGTAAAACAAATAAGGTAAAGAAGAAATCACAGTTTGTAAAACAATCAAATAAAATCAATCAACTAATTAGAGGATCAATTCCTCTGGAAAATCTAGAAGAGACCCCTTAAATTGAGGACAGTCAATTAACGGTACAGAACTAGGGCTCAAATAAGGCAAGTAAGCAATATCATACCATATAGGGAGTCAGTCAAATCCCCAAACAGTACTGATAATTAATTAAGGCAAGTATAATTAATCAATGTCACAAATAAGGAAACAAATAAAAATCCTAGAAAATATTAATTTTAACAGGAAAATTATTCGAATCCCTAATATAAATAAATCAGTAAAAATCCCAACAAATACTGATTTTAACAAGGAAGAATTATTCAAAACTTAAACAAGAATTAGTCAATATAACTGGTTCACAGAGTAAACACAATAACGAAAAGAATTGAAGAAATCAGTGCCGCAAACAAGAACATCAAGGATTTGAGCATATATACGAAAATTAATCAAATATGTAAAGAGATAGGAAGATTTAACATTTGAAAATTAAAAACCTTTTGAAGAAACTCATGACAAACCCTAGTTTTAGAAAGAGTGATTAAAAATCAAAATAATCAATTAAAACAAGAGATTGTTTAGGGAAAACGCTTAATAATACTCGAATCATCTCAGATCTATAAAGATCTGAGAAGAATCGACAGTAATAACTAGGATTTTTCAGAAAATAATAGAGATGAAGAGAGTGGGTCAAAAGCCCATGGATTCGTAATAGAAACGAGAGGAAATCCTCATTTACAAACAAAAATGGCCAGAGACAGGAAAGTGTCAAACCAGAACCCATTGGGTTTTCTTGAGATATTCTTAAGGACCCATGAAATTGAAGAGCCATGGAGTGTAGGAGACCAATGGTGATCGGAGAATGCACAAGAGCACCATAGGAGGGAGGTTTACGCCGGTAACGGTGACTAGGGTTAGGGTTAGGTTGAGAGAGAGTTGAGAGATGTGGGAACGAAGGGCGACGGAGTGTAACCAAATGAGCTAGGTTAGAGGGTTGTTTGAGATAAAAATGGTAAGGTTAATTGTGGGCCGTTGATATAAAGGATCAACGACCATGATTAAACGGTTTATTGGGTCGGGCAGGTATGTGTTGGGCCTGGGGGTGGACTGGGCTAGTTTTAAAGGATGTGGGCTAATATTTAGGGGTTAGGTCTGAAAAATTAGAGAAATTAAAGAGGATATTTGTTAAATACCGAATTAATTATTAAAATAATTTTAAAATAGCTAATTAAATGATAAAAAAAGATTTTCAAGCATGAAAATAATTTTAAAATAATTACTCAATATTATAAAAATATAAAAGGTCATTTTCTGTATAGATAATGTAGTTATGCATAGTAGGGGCTATTTTTACAAAATATGCAATTATAGTCTTAAAAATACAAAAGTAATTTATAAAAAATGTGATTAAAATATTTGAACTCTCATATGAACATAAATTATGAATTTAGACGATTAAATCTTCATAAAATAATATGAGGAATAGTTTTGAATATTTATATAATTGAAAATGCAGAAATAAATAGATTTAGGGCCTTTATAAAATTGTAGAAAAATTGTAAAACACTTCTGTATGTTTGTAAATGCATGTACTATATTTTGAAAGTATTTATGTAAAATTTAAAATATATAAAGGAAAAATTGGGTATCAACAGAAGTTTATGGGGAGGAATGTGAGGGGTAGAACTCATCTGACCATAATTATCAATGGGGATTCGATAAGCATATTCAACGTTTTCAACGATCTCCATTTCCATAAAGAGTCGTCAAATTACGGATGGTGAAGCACCTGGTTGTGCTGGAGATCTTTTTCTTGTTTGAAAAGGAACATCTTCATCATCGATTCCTTCTTCAACAAATACCACTTTGGTCGGTCCAGTTGGAGCTTACTTTGTTGAAATCTTATCTCGAGTCTCAACCGTAGAGGTACATTTTCTTCTTGGTTTTTTATCCTTAGGCTGGGGACTCTGGGAAGAGGGAACTTTACTGGAAGGAAGAGAAGCTTCACGAGACCTCTTCCAGTTAAAGAGTTCTTGCAATTGTTGGTGAGCCTATGTTGGGAAACCTCAATGACAGGGAAAATAGAAGGTCCCTTTGGAAGACCTGTGTATTGCGAAATAGAGTCAACAAATTGGTTCTAAATTGTGCTGAAGATTGAAAGGAAAAGAGAAATGTTACTTACCATGGTTTTTGGATTTTCAATAAAACTTGTGTGCAATTTCTTTCTATAGATGGAAATCTAATGTGTAAACATCCAAAACTTTCGATACACATTGAGTCAGATCTTAACCAATGGCGGTTCCTAATAGATAGCTGGAATAACGAAAATAAAAACTAGCAAAGGAGGAAATTCTTTAAGGCAATAAGGAAAAGATATTTGAAAACATACAAGTAAAGTTCTAAGATTCAGGAATGGAAGGGGTTGTTGCCGGAAGGATGTCCCTGGTAGCAATGATAACAAACCGTTTAATTTAAGCACAGTTGTTATCATCGTCAATGTTGGTAACGATGTCATGGTGGCCGCATTTGCTGAGTTTAATCACACAATCCAAGAAAGTTCTTCGAGGAGTAGAGATTGATCAAATGTGTGAGAGTGAGGGTTTCTCTGGTGGCCTGGGAGCACAACTTTGAAAGGCAAGTCAACGTATGCCATATTGATGGACATATCCGAGCCAAGCTGATTTGGTAACAGTGGATAAATTCTAAAATAATGGAGTTAATTTCTTGACCCAATTTTGGGTAAAAGGGTATGTAGAAACGTACATGAACCCTGGTTTGCTAAATGTAACCCTTTCTACCTGATTGAGGGCAAAGATCTCGATGCTATTCCAGTTGCAATCTTCCTTTACCACGGGAATTCTAATAGGGAGAATGGAAGAAGGATATCTGCGGATATACCAATTCTTGTCATTTTTGGGATTGATTGTTTCTTTTTGTACTTGAAAGTCCAACTCAGAGTGTAATTGTGAATGTATGATTGTGTTGACAGTAGGAGGTTCGCCTTTGGCATCAACTTTTTTAGTTTTGTTCTTTTTAGAAGGCCCACCATCGACAAAAAGAATCGAGTTTTTTAGGACAAAAGTAATAGAAGACATGGTGGTATAAAATCTGGCTAAAAAGATTCTATTGAGAAAGTAGGGCTTTGCAGTGGGATTCTAAGAAAATTCGAAGAAGAAGATTTTGTAATAGTGAAAGGTAAAAATGATGAGTACTAGAGAAGTTTATAGGAGGTAGAATTTATGGTCATGATCTCCTTGAAAACTGGCAAAAATATTTGCTGAATTACGGGATAACATGTTCTCGGCTCACTAAATGCAAGGAGACATGCGTCCGTTCAAGTGTCAGAAACCGTTCAGGAACTTTTCCGACAAGAAAAGGGGTCTTATCTACTTCCCGGTAACACGGAGTTTTAGTACCAGAAAGTAGGGAGACTATCTGTATAGGATAAAATTGATAATCGATAGGTGGATGCTCGACGAGTTGACACGTGAAAGTAAAGACAGATAAGATATGTTACGACCCAAACCCCGGTCGTGATGGCGCCCAACACCTTGTTAGGCAAGCCCGACCATTTTACATTTCCATCCCAATTATTAAACTTAAAAATACCAATTAAGCATAAACTCTCATTTTCTTAATAAGAAAA
>MU767998.1:351-18440 GCA_026770625.1 Nicotiana glauca
ATTTTAGACTTCGGGAAGAGGCGATTTTGGGCGATTTGGAGAGGATTCGAAGGGGATTCCATCAGGTATGAATTTATAGACTCGAATAATGTTGTTATGGTGTAAAAACAAGGATTTAAACACTGAAAATCCAAGGATTTAAGGGGTAAAAATGGAGGTTAGGGCTTGAAACCTAAGAAAGTATAAACTTGGAATTTGAGGGGCCAAATGGACTCCGATTTTGATGAATTTGATATGGGTAGACTCGTGGAGAGACGAGGAGTCTGGTAATGTGAATTTCGTAATTTTTTGAGAAGTGGGCCCGGGGCTCGGGTTTTGCCAACTTCGTGTTTTTGGGTGTTTTTTGAGTTCTTTCAATTGGGTTATTTCCATTAGCCTATTGTAATGTATTCGTTGTGGTTTTGACCAGATTCGACGCACGAGGAGGCGGATTCGAGAGGAAAAGGCATAGTGGACTAGTTTTATGGCCGGCTTGAGGTGAGTAATAGATATAGATGATGATCTGAGGGTTTGAAACCCCGGTATATCACACTGTGACGCTACACTGAGGCGAGACACATACTCTATGGTGAGTGCGAGGTCGATTGTAATTGGGGACTATGGCTTAGTCCTACCGAATGATGTTCGTACTGTGTTATTGGCTAGAAATTAGTTGACAAACCTCCTACTTGGATGGTTATGGTTATATTTGGGCTGTATGCCGATTTTTTGGATCCGGTAGGGATAATTATCACTATTTTCATGATGTTTAGCATGTTTTCATGATATCAGTCCTGAGTTAAACACTATCTCCAAATAGCTAGTAAATTCTAAGGTTTTAACCACTTAATTTATAATTTCTGATAATTGGAACTGAAAATGGTAAGTTTGACTGTGCCCGTGTGGCTTGCATGCATATAATTGGACTGATTGTGGATCGGGCTGTACGCCGCAGCGAATGTTACGATGATATTGCGCTTGGGCTGTAGGAGCCCCTCCGGAGTCTGAACCCCCACAGTGAGCGCGGGTACCCAAATGGATCGGGCTGTACGCCGCAGCGGTCATGTGCATTGCATTGCATTCATACATCTATACCTGCCTGTGTTATCTGTCATTAATTGTTGTCATTACACTATTAAATGTGTAGGAGTATTGATTATAGCTTTACATTGTTATATTTTGGGATTTCTTACTGTCAGTCATTATACATGTCTATTACCACTGAGTTGGAAGTACTCACTTTACTCCATGCACCATGTGTGTAGATTCAGGCACCCTGGGAGTTTAGCTGAGCTTTTGCTAATTTCAGAGTTTATTCGGAGTTGTCGAGGTAGCTGCCTGACGTCCGCAGGACCCGACTCCTCCCCTATCCCTTTTTATTATCTTTTCGCAGCTTTTGAAACTCTGTATTATTAGAGTCTTATTTCACTGTATTGTTAGAGACTCTAGACTCATGACCCTAGGTCTTTGGGAGATGTTGGCTAAGTCAGTGATTCATACTGTCTCTATCTAGATTATTGGTTAATAGACTTTTTAAACGGTAATTTAATGCTATAAATTGGAAATGGATGGTGTGATTGAGTTGTGAGTGTTAATTGGTCGGGCTTGCCTAGCAATTGTGTTGGGCGCCATCACGACCAGGATTGGGGTCGTGACTGAGTTACAAGTTCAAAAGTTAAGGACAATGACTTACAAGTTCAAAAGTTAAGGACAGATAGTCCTTAACTTACAGTTACACATTCAAAAGTTAAGGACAAGCAAGTTCAAAAGTTAAGGACAATATGTCCTTATCTTTGACTTACAAGTTTAAAAGTTAAGGACGCTTGGTCTTGAAGTTTGAGTTACAAGTTCAAAAGTTAAGGACATGTAACCTTGAAGTCCTGAACTTAGAGTTACAGGTTAAAAAGTTAAGGACATGTAGTCTTGAAGTCCTGAACTTAGAGTTTCAAGTTCAAAAGTTAAGGACGTGTAGTCCTGAAGTCCTGAAGTTAAGGACATGAGCAGAAGGGTATTTTTGTTCGGGCAGTTACAGTATATTAAACCAGTGGCTAATGACTAAAGACATTTAAAACACTGGCTTTAAAATAAAGACATGAGCTGTTAGTGGCTATTTGTGCACATCGCCCTTTGATTTGCTAGGCTCATTACGAGGACGAAGTGCAACAATAGCTACTTTAAGCCTGCTATTTAAAATATATTTACAATTTATAATGTATTTAAATATTAATCAATATATTCAAACTTCAGGACTAAGTATCCTGAATTTGAAGATTCAGGACTTAGAGGGTGTTTGCTAAGCTTATAAGCTAGTCAAACTAGCTTATAAGTAATTTTCGGCTTATCTATGCGTTTGGTAAAATTAAAAGTGCTTATAAGTCAAAAATAAGCCAAAAGTCATAAATTTGTCACCCCCAACTTATAATTTTTTAGCTTATAGTACTTTACGTTTGACCGGGATTTTTACTATTTTATCCTTACAATATTCCTTTTTAGAACAAAACTCTTACTGTTATTGTCACGACCCGGATTTCCCACCATCGGGAGTCGTGATGGCGCCTACTGTCGGAGCTAGGCAAGCCAAGCATTTAAACATTTTCCTATAACAACCCAACAATAATAATAATAACGAGTCATTTAACTAAAAGCGGAAGTCTTTAAAACTTAAACAACTGGAAACCAAAAATGCAGAAGTTTAATGTTTCTCTACCCAAGATTGGTATCGCTATCTCATGAACCTCTAAAGAGTGCTACAAACAAGTCCGAATAGAAAATACATAATGTCTGTCTCGGTGCAAAGAAAACAAACAGAAAATATAGAAAGGGACTTCGGCCTGCGAACGCCAGCTAGGCTACCTCGTAGTCCCTGGACTGAAGTCAGCTCCCGATCCATATACTACTGATGTGGTCCAAAAGCTGCTCTGGTGCCGTGATCTATGCAAAATGCACAGAAGTGTAGAATTAGCACAACCGACCCCATGTGCTGGTAAGTGCCTGGCCTAACCCCGGCGAAGTAGTGACAAGGCTAGATATGACTACCAAATCAACATGTACAGTTCTATATATATATATGTGCAATAAAAGGAAAGAATACCAAAACTAAACAGTTAAAAGGGAGGGAAGCATACTATGGGGGAGTACAATCCGGATATAAAGGTCATCAACTTAAATAAGAAACAGCGCACAACAATAATTAACAGAAATAAGAAATCCAACAGTTGCACGGTATCAACCTTCGTGCTTTTACTCTCATCCTCACCCAAAGCAATCAATTAAAATGTACGGCATCACCCTTCATACTTTCCTCACATAACTCTCATTTCATGGCACGGAATGATCCTTCGTGCAAATATAATCAAATAATAGCACAGAATGACCCTTCGTACATAATAAAATCAAGAATGGCACGGAATGTCCCTTCATGCATAATATAATTAACAATGGCACGGAATGACCCTTCGTGCAAATATAATCAACAATGGCACGGAATGACCCTTTGTGCATTATCACTCTTCCTCACCCAAACAGCAATCATAACCAAATGGGCGAGGGAAATAAATAATAACAAGAAATGTCCCAGCAAGGGAAAAACACAATTAAACAGCTAAATCCCGGCAAGGGAGCAATAACAACAACTTACACATCCCGGCAAGGGAGATAATCACATCTCTTTCCAATTCTTTCATTTCTTACTCGATAGTATTTTATCGTTTGAGCAAACGCTCCAAAGAATTCACAATTTATAATTAATCCTCAAACTTTTCACATTATGTAGAAAATCATTAATTAGCTTGGAAGAGTCCCAAAATATACCAAAACAAGTACCAACAAAGACCCACGGTCATGCTAGACACCGGTGTATAGATACTCGCCACCATGCCTATACATCGTACTCGATCATTTAGCAATTAACAATTAATAATACTCTAATCCTATTCCCTCAAGCCAAAGTTAGATCAAACACTTACCTCAGTCCAAAGAATAGCAATCAACTCTCCAATACCGCCTTTCCTCTAAAATCTGACTCCGAAACAATGGTATCTAAGCATAATTAATTCAATAATACCAATTAGGGCTCAACAACATAATCCCATAGCCTAGAAATGAGTTTTCTAGCATTCTTCCAAAATTACCAAAATTCGACACTGGACCCACATGGTCCAGATACGAGGCTCGGACCAAAACTCAATCACCCATAACCCCACGAGTTCAAATATGCAATTTGTTTAAAGATTCGACCCCAAATTGAGGTTGAATCACCCAAAATTCTCAAAACCCTAACTCTACCCAAAACCCTTAATTTCTACTTTGATTTCATAATTTAGGTCTAGGAATTTGATAAATGATGATAGAAGATGAAGAGAACTAGTTAAGATTTACTAACCCAAAAAGTCTTGGTGAAAAGGAGGTTCAATGGACACCTAAGTGCTTGGAGAAGAAAGGAGTTCGTGTATTTTTGTGAAAAGTCCCATATCTACTATTCTAGAATTAAAAAATATAACTAGGAAAAATTGCCCTTCGCGTTCGCGAAGGGTAACACAGATAGGTCATCGCGATCGCGGAAGAGGGTGTCGCGAACGCGGAGAATAAAATGCTGAGGCCCAGGAACTTTGCCTATGCGAACGCATGGAACTTCATGTGAACACGATGGAGGAAGTCTGGCAAGCTACGCGAACGCGGTCAAGGGTCCGCGAACGCGAAGAAGAAAGAGGACTAAGCCCTCAGGGTCAGATGACTCTACGCGAATGCGAGGCAAGGGATGCGAACGCGAAAAAGGGGAACACCAAAGCACTGCGAACGAGAGCCTGGGGCCGCGCTCGCGAAGGACAAAAATGACTGTGCAAAAATACAGCAAAATCTGCTACTTCCCTAAGTGTAAAAACACCCCGAACCACCTCCAATTCACTCCCGAGCACTCGGGACTCCTAACCAATCACACACACTAACTCAATAACATCCTACGAACTTACTCAAGCGATCAAATCGCCAAAACAACATCAAAATCAATGAATCAAGCCTCAAAATCATCATTTTCATTTCAAACTTCTAACTTTAGATAATTAGGTCAGAAACACGTCAAACGACGTCCAATTTCGACCAAACTTCATAAAAAGCGCTTAACACATATTTAAGACCTGTACTGGGCGTCGGAACCAAAATACGAGCCCGGTACCATAGTCTTTTAATCAATTTTCATTTCCATTTTCCTTAATAATTTCAGAAAAATAATTTAACAGAAAAATTCTTTTACTCGGGTTCTAGACCTCGGATTTCGACTCCGGGCATATGCCCGAGTCCCATATTTTCCTACAGACCCTCCGGGACCGTCAAATTACGGGTCCGGGTCCGTTTACCAAAAATATTGAGCGAAGTCAACTTTAATCATATTAATATCAAAATTCATTATTTTTCGCACAAAATTCATATTTAAGCCTTCCGGCTACAAGCCCGGACTGCGCACACAAATCGAGGCAAGTAAAAGTGAGGTTTTCAAGGCCTCGGAAGCACGAAACGAATAAGGAAACAGGTGATGACCCCTTTGGGTCGTCACAGTTATAAATAGAATTTTATTTACGGTGAATGTCTATATTTAAAGAGATTCCAGGGTTTATTACTTGGTGACTAAGTCACCATCTCCCTATAAATAGAGAGTTCTATTCCATTGTAATCCATCCCAAATCAATAAGAATTCTCTCTCCCTACTTTTCTCTGTAATATTCTTCTTCTTTTATTGTTTCTAAAAGGTTTATTACTTGGTGACTAAGTCACCATCTCCCTATAAATAGAGAGTTCTATTCCATTGTAATCCATCCCAAATCAATAAGAATTCTCTCTCCCTACTTTTCTCTGCAATATTCTTCTTCTTTTATTGTTTCTAACACGTTATCAGCACGAGACTCTAACCAATTAAGTAGAAACTTTAGGATTAAGCATCATGATTGTCAATTATTCCATGAACTTCCTTCAAGATTAAATTCTGAATTTAAGGTATATATTTTACCATATTTTTTTCTTTTATTCTATAATTTAATTTTAAATACAAGCAAAGAAAATAATTTTGGTTATAACTTTGATGGAGTTAGTAAGAAATTATAACCACTCGAAGTGGTAAAATTTATGTCTTTCCATGATCAAAGTCATGCATGATCGTGAGCACAAGAGGTGAAAACTCGTTCCATTGAATTTGCTCCATTCTCATTCTCTTATAGCAATATGTGATAAGTTTGAAAGAAAATAAAATTATTACCATGAAGGTATCAATGGATGTGGACGTGGCAATAAACAAAATTATAATCGTCATCATTGTGATAATGAGAATAATAAGGATTCTCAAAATAGTCATTCATTTTATGAAATTAATATTTGTCATTGATTTGACATTAGATTTAATAAAGCACATATAGATGATTATAGTTCATTCATGATGTGAATGTGACAACATCTGATTTATGAATACATATTCATTCTTGGAAGAATATAAACGTTCTAATGGTAGTGAATATACCACACTCACCTGTAGAATGATGTTTGTGGGGAAATAAGAAAATAATATCATTATTATGGCATAAATGGTCATTGATCACGTACTTATTATACGCCAAAATATTTTGGCATTGTGATTATTAAAGGTAACGGTAATGCAAGAAACAGATCTTGCATATTATTTTATAACCATAATGGTATAACTTCCTTCTTCAAAAAGATATTTACCATATGGATGTTGATGAATATGTGGTATTATAAAATTAATTGGGAACTCTACAAGAGCCAATTATACTATCTTGGAGAAACACAATTGATTACCAATAAGATATTGTGTTGTAGTAAGTCTCAAAGAAACTTATTCAGTTTCCAAAGTATACGTAAAAACGATTGATTATATTGAGACTATAAATAAAGGAAAGATTTGATATCTTCTATTACTACAATTTGTCGTGGGATAATATGTATATGAAGAGCTACCCGCTTCATTCTTCAATTTATACTACATAAATAAAAGAATGCAACAATAAAGTAGAAGTTTATTGATATAAAACTCATATCATAATAAAATTGAAGTTTATTGATAATTGCACACGTCATGGTGTAAATCTGAAGTATATTAATTTTGATAATTTATCCAGTTGGCATAATTGATTAGCCATGATGTGGAAACAAAAAATAATTCACATGGGTAAATATTAAAGAATTAGAAAGTTCTTTACAAATTTTCTTACATTGCTTGTTCTTATTAATTAATAGACCAACTAAAATTGGGATTGAATCCCATGAATACTGGAAATATCAAAGGTGAATATGAGCCCATTCACCTGCCATGTATACCACATAAGATGCATCTATGAGATGGTTACATGTGCAATTACTATTAACCCGCAACTTGGTATTTGCGAGTTAACTTGCTCAATAATATAATTTAGAGCATATTCCGGATTTTCTATTCAAGAAGTTAATCTTGATAAGTTGGTTTACATCACAGTTGGTTTAGCAAAATAATTTATTGAGTGCCTCAACTTAATAGCTAAACAATTTCTTATGAGAATAAAGTTTTGTATATCAGTCTGATATACGTTATATACGAAAGTATATTATTCTCCCCTCACAAGTGGTTCGGGGTCAGAAACCAAATAATTTTATCTTATTATTATTGATGTGCGGTGTATATTTTGATTAACACCATAACGCACAAGGTGAATTTTCAAAGTTGAGATAACAAGTTAGTTTTCTAACATAAAAGGGATACATGATAAATAGTTGAGAAAAAGTTACGTTCATGAATTATCATGTGTACATCTAGATCGTCGAATAAGATAATATGAACTTAAAATTCATAAAAGGATAATTCATGTGCAATTTATTGCAAAGCATGTCAGACGCATTTGCTGACCCAAAGAAAGTAATTATATTCTAACCGCAAATGCTCCTATTAGAATAAGTCCTAGAAGGACAAAGTCTATGGTACGCTTAAAGCGTATAGAGAAATCGGTTTCAAATAAAACTTCTTGATAAAGAACATGAGAAAATTATCAAAATGATCATAATCAAGGAGGCAAATGATCTAGAAGATAACATGACATAACACTTCATAAAATCTCAAGAGAGATTCAAGAACCTGAAAATATAAATGAAAAGGTTTCTATGTTATGTCTTTACGGAAAAAAAAGGAGGTTGGAACCAAAATAAAATATTCATTAACAACATCTATGAAAGCTCTTAAGTATAGATGAGAATTTTAAGTCTGTCGAATACAGACACAAAAATATTAGCCAACTAGAAGAGAAACAATTCAAGTAGAATTGGTTTCATATGAAAGACATGTTGTTTTGCACCTGCAGTTCAAACAATTGAAAATATAAAGTCAATGGCGTGTGCAATCACCTTTATCAATCGTATATGTCTAGCATGACATAAAAACTTGATATGCATCTAAAGTCCTTTCATATGGTTTAACTTATATGACAATCCATGAAAAATTTAAATTGCTTAAAGCATATAAAATTCTTCGTCATGAAGTATTACATCCTAAGTGTAATTTGTGCACAAAGGTATCTTGCTATAACTATAAGCATGATAATGTGATAGCGAAGATTTTCAAGGTGCAACATATTCATTGGAGTTAATATGGCAAATTTATTCACCAAATCTTTACCGACGTCAACCTTCAAGAAGCTAGTGCACGATTGGAATGCGAAGGCTCAAGGATGTGAATTGATGCTCTCATCATGGGGAGTTAATGCGTGTTTCATTTTTTTCCCTTACAAGTTTTTGTCCCACTGGGTTTTTCTTGCAAGGTTTTTAATGAGGCAACAAAATGGCGTATTGTTAGATAAGTGTACTCTTTTTTCTTCTCTAGAATTTTTTTCCAATTGTGTTTTATTTTAGTTAAGGTTTTAACGAGGCACATTATCTGTTGAATAGACATTCAAGGAAGAGTGTTATAAATAGAATTTTATTTATGGTGAATGTCTATATTTAAAGAGATTCTAAGATTTATTACTTCATGGCTAAGTCATCATCTCCCTATAAATAAAGGGTTCTATTCCATTGTAATACATCCCAAATCAATAATAATTCTCTCTCCCTACTTTTCTCTGCAATATTCTTCTTCTTTTATTGTTTCTAACACTTACATAGATACTCACTGTCTCAAGTATTTTTTTTAACCTAATCCCCCTGCCCCGCCTCCTCTAATCTGTAATTCTCATTTAAGATAATCAAATTCTCTATTCCTTTGCATATTTCTATCTATGTGATTGTGTATTAATCTTTGAACTGTTTGGATAAATGAAAACATATCAAATTTTTAGTATATTGCTTTCTAAGTATTGTGATGGTGAAGATAGTGTTTGTTTCCCTTCAAATATTTTATCCTATTTAGGTTTATTTTTTACTGATAAAATTTTGTCAATTATTATGACTTATGATTATATGCTTATCATAAAATAAAATATTTTTCTCATAAAAATTATCTTATCTAAGCACATGTATATTTAAAATAAAATGACAAATAAAATATTTTGTATTTGAATCGATCTGGAATCTAAAATTTTGAAGAAATTACGCCCTTATAAATGTAAATAATTCTAAGGTTATTTAAGTTATTTTAACATTAAAAGAGCTTATCAGCACTTTTTTATCAAATACCGCAATAACTTATTATCAATTTCAACACTTGTAACGCGTAACTGCTTATTTACTAAATCAGTTTCAGCACCTAATGCTTATCAGCTACTTCAAATCAGCTAATCCAAACGGGCTCTTAGTGTCCTGAATTTTTGAACTGCTAATTTAAAATTCAGGACTAAGTATCTTTAATTTCTGAACTATTAAAATTCAAAACATAAGTTTAAATTTCTGGACATAATTTTCGAACTTTAGGACACGATATCCTGAAGTTTAAACTTTGAGGTTTAAACTTTAGGATGTTGTTCTTGAAATCTGAACGAAATTAGCTAATCTTTAAATATATTAAAAAATATGAATTTATTTTAAATAGCATACTTAAAGTGGTTACCTTGTGTCATTATATTTCCACTCATACGAACGATGAACTTCTAAAAGCTCTTCAACAACCAAAAGGAAAAAACATGAAAAGGAGGTTAAACTCATTAGAATAAAAAACCTAATTCCATTTCCATGTTGGAACTCAAATATTAACCTTAACTTAAATCTTTACACAATGCAATTAAACACATTTTTCTCAGAAACAAAATACAATAACGTTATTGGCTTCACTCCATTCAAAATTGAAAATAACATGGTGAATGTTGCAACACAGAGTCATTAGAACCATTGTGAAAAAGATATTTACACAAATAGTAGTCGAATTCACTCTTTAATTTCCCTACCCCGTATATAAAGATTATGTATTGATCGTACACAGTCATACATATTTATATATGAATTGTATATATATTTACACCCACCAGCTATTTTTAGTTTGAACGATTGAGTGAGTTGTATTTTAGGTGAATTCTTCGGTAACAACAACAACACCAACAAATCCATTGTAATCCCACATTTGATGTCTGAGGAGTATAACATGTACACAGAACTTATACTCCTACCTTATAAAGATAGAGATGTTGTTCTCCGGTAGACTCTCGGCTCGAGGGAAAAAAAGATTTAGGTGAATTCTTCATTAAAAAAGAAAAACAAAAGCCGGCATGCAAGTTGCAGCTTTGGCATCAATTTCCATAGCAATGGGCAAAACCATATATTCAGTCAATAATATGTACTCCTAATACTGTTTAGAAATATTGTCTGCTTCTCAATCCAATGGTACTAACCCTGAATATGATAGTCCCATTTACCTAACCCCCTTTACTATCAAAGGACAATAACCATTCCATTAAAACTCATGTGAAAAGGTATAAATGTAAACTTCAAGAAACTTGACCAACAAAAGATACCACTAATTTAAAATAATAATAAAAAAAATAAACCATTTTATCTAGCAAATATTGCAATGGTAAATTCGTAAATATTATATTATAGATCAACCAAATATAGATAAAAAGACTAAAACAAGGTAACTCAAACCAAGTATAAATAAAGTAACCTTAAGCATTAACCATATGTACATATATAGCCACTGCAAGAAGCTGCAAGTTGCAGTTGCAGAAATAGTACTATATATATAAATAGTTTCTTCTTTTTCATATATTCATGGAACCAATTAGAGAAAGTGAAGAACACAACAATAATTCAGAAGATTGTTGTGGTGAGAATTCAAAGAACTCAAAATCATTTGGAAAGAAGTGTAGTCATATAGCAAAGAAACAAAGGGCTAAGTTTTATATTGTAAGAAGATGCATAGCTATGCTTGTGTGTTGGCGTGATAGGAATGATCATTGAAGATTGAAGATTATGATAGCTTTTTGTAGAGAAGAAGGTGAACTTAGAGATTTATTTGGGAGTATGTTGATATAATCCTCAAAAGTTGAACTAATTTTTAGCTCATTCTATTTATTTGTAGTGTTCTTCCTTGATGAAACCTTCTTGATTTTACTTTAGTCTTCAAATTTTGAAATCTTGGTATAGCTTTCTCTCTTTCTTTCTTTATTTCTCTACTTCCTTTTCCACTGGATTAGGGTGCGGTCCTTATCCGGAACTTGTGTGAATGCAGCATATTTTTTGTTCAGCGGCTTGGTAGGTGACGAAGATGGATTCATAATTTAAAATTTATGGGTTCAATCATGTTTTCAGTATGATGTATTTATAGTTTCTATTTATTTATTAATGGATTTATACACATAAATTTATGCTTTGCTTCGATAGTGGATCCACCGCGGGTGGGTGGAGGGTGGCACTTTGTTTTGATGGTTTAATATTGACATATTCATCATTAATATTGCTTCATAGTTCCTTTATTCATTAAACAAGAAAAGTTATGAAGGGTGTAGGATTTAAACTTGATCATTGGTTCCAATAAATTAAAAGAGTATCAATTTTAAGGGGAGGATTATATATGAAATAAAATGTTAGAATTATTATGAGGATTTTTAAGCTTTTAATATGTTGCTCCCCAAACAGAAACTGTAAATGTTTGGAACAACAGACATTCTAATCAATCTTGAACCTTTGTTAACAGGACACTAGCTTTATACATGTCAAAACATCATTTTCACTATTTTCTTTAGATTGTATGATGTGGAAATAAGTGGCATTTTGTGGTGTCTAAATCAATTGGAAAGTATCTTTCTCTGCTTTACCATAACTTTTGAAAGACCAACTTCTCATCTTTACAATCTTGAATTTTAGACTATCAAAATTAATACTTCCCCTCTTACATTTTATATAACATTGTTCTTATTTTAATCTGTTCAAAGAAATGAGACCGGGAGGTCAGGTTTTCAAACCGTGAAAACAGCTTCTTGCAAAAATACAAAATAAGGGTGCATACAATAAACTCTTGTGGTTTGGCCCTTCTCGAACCCTGCGCATAACGAGAGCTTAGTGCACTAGGATGCCCTTCTATTCCAAGAAATGACATTTTTATATGTTTGAAAAAAATTAACTTTTATTTTTATTTTAACTTTTAATGACATACTTTTATATGTGTGTGTGTGAATATACAATTAGAATTCCAGTTTCTGAAAGTCAGTGTTCTATTGATTAGAGAAAACAAAATTTTCTTAAAACCTTGTGTTTGCAACAAATTTGTGTAGAAAAATAAAACTGCAATCACAAACAATAATAAAGAATAATATTTTTATTGATAAACATTATGGGTTACACGTCTATCCCTTGATTCTACCTTCGATTTATTCTACGTGATTCGAGGGCCTTAGCGGCGTATTTCTCGAACGTAGGACTTTAAGCAAGATATATTTGACATGTCTTTGATCTCTTAAAGAATATTCCAAGAGTTTCATGGAATTTCGAAGATCTCATATTTGATCTTTTTGTTCATATGCCGAGAGTTTATAGAATTACTGAGATCTCATTGAATGACTTATGTAGCCTTATTTATATGCATGAATTAGGCTTGGATGGAGTAGCCATCAAGTAACCCTAATAGATAATATTTCACGAGTTGACTTGAATTTATGATTTATCTTGATCTATTAAAATTTCAGTGTCTACACCTTATCAACAAATAAAAAGAATATGAAATTATTATTAATTAAAACCAGCAAACTAGATTGTTATAAAATTGAGAATAATTAAACAATCCATCGATGTGTGTGCATACCTTTTTTTAATGTATATTCAAAAGTATTACTATGAATTTAGATTTTTTAAAACTAAAAGTGGATTATAAAAATAAAAGCTATATTGTAATACATAAAAGTCAGGTAGTGGAGGGATGCATAGTTAACTAGGAGTTCTTAAATGGTATCGAGAAAAAAGGACAATTCCTAACGACATTTTAAGGTGATTCCTAGTACTTACATCGGGTCTTACTACTAAAATTTTTTTTTTTCTTTTTCTGCCTTAAAGAATAAGTATATTATATTATTTTTTGAAAAAACCATTACAATGTTGTACACTAACTATTTCATTTTTGGGGACAACTACTAGTGGAACTTTTTAAGTTCAACTCTAAGAAAGCGCATGAACAGTATTTTTTATATATAAAAAAAATTAATTTCGATGCACGAAGCTTTCGATATGTATAGAGTCCGGGGAAGGTCAGATCATAAGGGTCAATTGTACAGTCTTACCCTGCATTTTTGCATGATATTATTTCTAATGCTCGAATCCATGACCACCTAGTCACATCATCATCAACTTTATCAATTACGCCAAGATTCGTTCAGACATAAACATTATATGTATTCCAAATAGGCCTTGCTAGCCTAAACTTGCAATCTTAAGAGTTAGGCGTAATGGCTTCCTGACCACTTAAACTTGTAGGAGTTTTGAAAACCGATACACGAACTTTGGATTTTTCCATTTGAACACTCCAACTTGACAAAATGGGTAATAATAAACACATCCACCAGAGCGTGTATATCAATTGCACTGACATGTACAACATATCATGCTAAGCTATTTATTACTTGCCACGTTTTGTGGGTCCCATTTTTAAATATAAAATCAGGAAAAAAAAAGTTACAAATTCAAAAAGGAAAAAAAACAAGTCCTGAAACATACTAGGTGTTCGACAATTCCACCGTGGGAATCGTCCCCTCCGACGAGCAGCAGAACTCCGGCAAGGCAAAAATGAACGTGTAATGTGTTCCAGGTATCCAAATTGGAAAAGAAAGGTACCAAAATGTTCGCCTTGATGAGGAGAATGCTCCTACACTTCCAATTTTATATGGGTACCAACCAATTCCTCCAATTTTAGAATACAAAAGCTCAAGCAGTCCGGTTGAGCAAGGTGTTCGACAAAATGCCCCTATCAATTCTAGACCAATTGGAGATCAATTTCCAATCGGAATCCCTTCTACTACACCCATGGATCCTCTATCCAAAGATTCAGCTCAATCCATTCAAGAAATCAACCATCACCATTGTTTCCTCAAAAGTTATCGCATACTTTATGAGTGTAAAATAATATAAATGAATCACGGAAAAATCATAGCTAATCGTAATAATCCATTGGACCAAATGGAAGAAACGATAATAAGTACTCAGAATTAGGAGGAGAAATATTAAAAGCTTTTATTGATAATATTGGTTTGGTCTGCCTCTCCATGAAGAGGTTCAGAGCCTTACAATAGTATTTCGCTTTCCCATAATATGGGTATCTTTTTGCCTCCCCTCTCTCTCTGGTGAATAGTGGCGAAGAAGCAGCCCCCTTCTAGGGTTTACTCTTTTGGTATTTATAGTTGTGAGCTCCGTGAGCTGTCAGTAAGTGGCCATGACCGCGTTGGGGTTTCGCCCTCATGGGTGCGGATGGGTCGTGCCCTCGTTGATTGAAGCGAATAAGAGTTAAATAGCGTTACTAATAAGTGGTCATACCACTTATCAATCATGAATTGGCTCAAGACTAGATTAGCTCCGTTAATTTTTGTGGGGCCGGATTCTGACCCATACAGTTAGTCCCTCCGCTTATTGAGATCGTGCTTTGGCTGAGCCCGATGAGCGGACTTCATCGACTGTGGTTTGAGAAACTCGGATAGGGAGGTCGACTGTTGCTTTGGTCGAGGCCGAACTCTCTTTGGCGATGGCCTAAGCCTTGTAGAATGTTAGTGTTTTGTTATCGTGTTATCAAGTCATCGTTCGATCAATATTGAATGCTTCTTCTTGGCGAAGGCACTTGACCTTTTAACTTAATTCGAGTGAGATTGAGCTTCGTTGCGCTCTGATCCTCACATTTGTTTGGGAGCATAACCGTCGACTACGGCGGACGAGCCGTATGTGGTGCCGTCGAGGGGAGTAAGGGTACGCTTGGTACGTATTTGGCGACGTCCAAAGTTTTGAAGGTGCACGGAACATCTCTTCAGCGTTCATAGGTCGTTACAATCATTCCGACGGCGAGACGTTAGTGGGTGACTGAGAAGTCGCTTCGTGAAGCTTGTCATAATGACGCACGTTTCTGTAGAACCGAACCGGTTTGCGGTTGGTCATGTAGTTAATGATGGCTATTGGGTTTCGCGAAAGCCATTTATGTTGCCTATAAAGATGGGCTGAGGCATTCACTTCTCATATTTTCATTGTTCATCCGAGAGTGATTCTGAAGAAACTTTTTCTTCCTGCTAACTCACCTTCATCTTTTTTCTTTGATCGTTATAACTTTCATCTTATCCACCAAACTTTATTCCTTTCTCGTTAGTAAATCAACAATGGCAGGCAGTTCTTCCCAAGATGTTCTTCCGACGGATTTTCTGGTCAACTCTCTGGTAGTTGAAGGGCCATCTCCGGCAATGGGGGTGCAGAACAAGCGGAGACCGATGAAATTCCATCGATCGACGAGATAGTATCTCGGCCCGGAGGCCTGATGACTGACTTCACTGTCGATGGTGGGGAGGATCCGGTGGATGAAGCCCCGTTAATGAGGGAAATTAGGATGGCCTGACTACGGGAACAGGGGGTTATCCCCAGCCATGCCGACATCGTTCTTGCTAGAAGAGAGGAGAGGGTCCACACCGACCGTAAGGGATACTGCATTTTTTATGCCTATCCCTTTGTCACGACCCAATTCCCAAACCCGGTCGTGATGGCGCCTCTCGTGAAGACAAGGCCAGCCAGACCATCTCAGAACACCATTTAAAGTAGTTAATCGGTTATATAGCAGTTCGAATATGCATTAATCAATGTAAATACAACCCAATACAGCCCGACCAGGGCGTCACAAGTCACGAGCATCTAGGAGGATCCTTATTAAAATTTTAAAATATATAATATACACAGAGTAAAATCTGGAAAACAAGAGAAGAAGAATCTCTGTGCCGCGAACGCCGGCGGTAACCTTGCTTAGCTACGATAGCAATATCTTCAGTCCGCTACTAACCCGCTACCGGGTAAAACAGTACCTGCAACTGCACGCGAGGTGCAGGGAATAAAGTGAGTACTTCCAACTCAGTGGTAATAAGAGAGAATAATAACTAAGCGATAAGAAAACATGTATCGGCACACCAAAATACTATAAAAGACAGTACAACCCTCTGAGAAAGATAGTAAAACCGTAACATCGAGAAAATTCTTTAGAAAACCTCAAACTCAGTTAAAAATCTTTTTTGAAAGTATGTCTTTTCAACAGTTGCAAAACAAGTTTCAACAAGCAGGAAATAGTCAGAAATCTGCCCCTCGGGCTCAGTATCAACCTCTCAGTGCAGTATCAGCCCCGCGGGCTCACTCCTAACTCACCAAGTACAACCTCAGCCATCTCGGGCTCAGCACTCCCAACTCACCAAGCACAATATCAGCCTCTTGAGCTCAGCACTCCCAACTCACCAAGCATAATATCAGCCTCTCGGGCTCAGCACTCCATAACACGTAACACCAGAGTATCTGGTCAACAATGTCAGCCTCTCGGTACTCTACCCCACGCTCAGGTCCAGCGTGCACGTCACCTCAATACAGTACTAAGATGTGCAAATCCGGGGTTTCAAACCCTCAAGATATCATTTCCAAGTATTACTCACCTCGAACCGGCGAAATCTCAAAGCTGCGATGCCTTTGCCCCTCAAATTGGCCTCCACGCGCGTCGAAACTAGCCAAAAACAGAGCGAATATATCATAATAGGCTAATGGAACAACACCCAATCAAAAATAATAGAAATATAACAAAAATCTCGAAACTAGCAAAACCCGAGCCCCGAGCCCGCTTCTCAAAAAATGATGAAATTCACATTTCCGGACTCCTCGTCTCGTCACGAGTCCGTACATACAAATAACTCCCAATTCGGACCACAAATGGCCCCTCAAATCCTAAATTTAAGATTTTTGATCCAAGCCCTAATTTCTTGATTTTTAGCCATAATCTCATGAATTTTCACTGATTAATTCATGTTTTTACACCATAATAATATAATCCGAGTTCAAATATTCATACCTGATGAAACCCCTTCGAATCCTCTTCAAAATCGCCCAAAAACTCACTTGGTTCGAAGCTTAACTTGTGTTCTTTCTTCTGAAATTCGCGAACACTCGTTTCTCTAAAAACCCCAGCATTTTCGCTTCTGCGGTCCAGAAACCGCACCTGCGGTACGCTTCTGCGCAAAATGGACCGCTTCTGCCGTCCCACTTAAAATCTCGGGGATCGCTTCTGTGATCCAAAATTCTGCATATGCGTCCTCCCCAGACCGCTTCTGCGGTCATATGTCTGCTTCTGCGGCCACGCCTACGCGGTCAAAAATCCGCTTCTGCGGAATTCCCCTGGCCCCCCTTAGACCACTTTTGCGGCTAGCCAACCGCATATGCGGAACCGCTTCTGCGGTCCTTTTTCCGCAGATGCGGAAACAACAGAAGCAGAACTCTCAATTCAAGCAATAATTCAAATTCTCCCCATTTAACCATCCGAAATCACCCCGAGGCCCTCGGGACCTCAACCAAAGGCACAGACATGATCTAATACATTATTCAAACTTGCTCGAATAATAAAAACACTATCGTTAACATCAAAATTCTCATTTACCATCAAATCAAAGTCTAAATTTTCTTAAAACTTCCGAATTGCACATTCGATCAGAAACCCAACCAAACGACGTCCGAATGAC
>MU767998.1:21947-33792 GCA_026770625.1 Nicotiana glauca
CAAAAATGATATAAAAGACAGTACAACCCTCTGAGAAAGATAGTAAAACCGTAACATCGAGAAAATTCTTTAGAAAACCTCAAACTCAGTTAAAAATCTCTTTTGAAAGTATGTCTTTTCAACAGTTGCAAAATAAGTTTCAACAAGTAGGAAATAGTCAGAAATCTGCCCCTCGGGCTCAGTATCAACCTCTCAGTGCAGTATCAGCCCCGCGGGCTGACTCCCAACTCACCAAGTACAACCTCAGCCATCTCGGGCTCAGCACTCCCAACTCACCAAGCACAATATCAGCCTCTCGGGCTCAGCACTCCCAACTCACCAAGCATAATCGGGCTCAGCACTCCATAACACGTAACACCAAAGTATCTGGTCAACAAGGCAAGTAATAATATGTATGCCAATGATATATGAGTGCTAAATATCATGCCACGTAGTGCAAACAGGAGTGGGTGCATGAATGCAATGCAATGCATATGACCGCTACGGCGCGTAGCCCGATCCATGGGTACCCTGCGCTCACTAGGGGTGTGTACAGACTCCGGAGGGGCTCCTACAGCCCAAACGCAATAATACTGCGGCGTGCAGTCCGATCCACATAACATATCACTGCGGCGTGCAGTCCGATCCATATAATATATTACTGCGGCGCAGTCCGATCCATGCAATGTACTACTACGGAGCGCAGTCCGATCCATGCATGTATATGCATATGCACACATAATACTCGAGGCCTGAAAGCCTCCTCACATATCACTCGAGGCCTGAAAGCCTCCTTACATTACTCCTCATGCCCTCACATATGGCCCTCGGCCTCAATCAGTCCAACAATGGTCAAAAAGCCCCTCGGGCATCAGTAAAACAATACTACTCAGCTCAAATGATAGTTCANATGATGGTAGTTCATAAAGAGTTCAAACAATCGGCAATAAGCCCCAAGTATGGCAATGAGCCCAAATTATAATGATAACAACAAAATTATTTGCAAATACGCGGTAAAAACCAACAACCGGGACGGACCAAGTCACGATCCCCAACGGTTCTCTACCCCTCGCTCGGGTCCAGCGTGCACGTCACCTCAATACAGCACTAAGATGTGCAAATCCGGGGTTTCAAACCCTCAGGATATCATTCCCAAGTATTACTCACCTCGAACCGGCGAAATCTCAAAGCCGCGACGCCTTTGCCCCTCAAATTGGCCTCCACGTGCGTCGAAACTAGCCAAAAACAGAGTGAATATATCATAATAGGCTAATGGAACAACACCCAATCGAAAATAATCGAAATATAACAAAAATCTCGAAACTAGCAAAACTCGAGCCCCGGGCCCGCTTCTCAAAAAATTATGAAATTCACATTTCCGAACTCCTCGTCTCGCCACGAGTCCGTACATACAAAGAACTCCCAATTCGGACCACAAATGACCCCTCAAATCCTAAATTTAAGATTTATGCTCCAAGCCCTAAATTCTTGATTTTTAGCCATAATCTCATGAATTTTCAGTGATTAATTCTTGTTTTTACACCATAATAACATAATCCGAGTTTAAATATTCATACCTGATGAAACCCCTTCGAATCCTCTTCAAAATCGCCCAAAAACTCACCACTTGGTTCGAAGCTTAACTTGTGTTCTTTCTTCTGAAACTTGCTAACACTGGTTTTTCTAAAAACCCCAGCATTTTTGCTTCTGCGGTCCAGAAACCGCACCTGCGGTACCGCTTTTGCGCAAAATGGACCATTTCTGCGGTCCCACTTAAAATCTCGGGGATCGCTTCTGCGATCAAAAATTCCGCATATGCGTCCTCCCTAGACCGCTTCTGCGGTCATATGTTCGCTTTTGCGGCCACGCCTACGCGGTCAAAAATCCGCTTCTGCGGAATTCCCCTGGCCCCTCTTGGACCGCTTTTGCGGCTAGCCAACCGCATATACGGAACCGCTTCTGCGGTCCTTTTTCCGCAGATGCGGAAACAACAGAAGCAGAACTCTCAATTCAAGCAATAATTCAAATTCTCCCCGTTTAACCATCCGAAATCACCCCGAGGCCCCCGGGACCTCAACCAAAAGCACAGACATAATCTGATACATTGTTCAAACTTGTACGAATCATAAAAATGCTATTGTTAACATCAAAATCCTCATTTATCATCAAATCAAAGTCTAAATTTTCTTAAAACTTTCGAATTGCACATTCGATCAGAAACCCAACCAAACGACGTCCGAATGACCTGAAAATTTGCGGACATATCAAAAAACACCTAACGAAGCTACTAAAACTGTCGGAATTCCATTCCGACTCCCGGAACAAAATCTCACCTATCAACCGGATTCCGCCAAAATTCCAACATTGCCAATTCAACCCTATTTCTATACCGGACCTCCAAATTCAATTCTGATCACTCCCTTAAGTCATAAATCACCTCCCGAAGCTAACTGAACCACCGAAATTTGCATCCGAGCCTTCTAACCACATAGTCAACTTTCGGTTGACTTTTCTAAAACAAGCTCCTTTCTAAAAGGGTATATGCCTTATTTTCAACCAGAATCAGTTCAATTACATCCGATCAACTCTAAAACTGATATAAAAACATGAAGCAACACAATAAGGGGAAAACGGGTTGATAACTCACGTGACGATGGGTCGAGTCGTCACACCCTTCAAGTTGGGGTTTAAGATCCCGCTCTTAATGCTGGTGGTGGATTTCTGTAGTTATTACGGGGTATGCCCGGGTCAGCTCACTCCCTTTCTCTACGAATTGCTGGCAATGTTTATCAAATATGTAGAACTGGCCGGTAGGGTGGTCACGCTGCAGCATGTGCTTAGCCTCTACGCTCCCCAGAGAGTTTGCGGTACCATGATTCGAGCATGCCCTCGCGGGTCGAGGGGCCTGACTGCGATATTGGATGATGAGGTAGACCCTCGCCCTTTTGAGCATTTCTTTTACATCAGGACTGATCAGTTAGTGGAGTGCCCCACTGGGTTCCCAGAGGCTTGGAATCATGCACGTAAGTTCCTTAATCATCGGATTCTCTTTTATACCCTTCCTTACGTCGTGTGCTCGTGAGTGTTAACTCGTGTCAATTTTATAGCCGAAAAGCCACTTCCGGATCCGTTAGCTGGGATACGTGGGTGGGCTGAGGTTGTGCTCCCCCATACGGAGGGGATACGCACATAGGCGTCTTTCTGGAAGAGGCATGGTCGTAGGCCTGTTACAGGTGAAAAGTTGATTTCTTCTTCTGTTCCGCTTTGATTCAATTTTATTCATCAACTTTGCTTTTCTGTGATCAGGGAGGGCACGCCGTGTTAGGGCCCCTCAATTGGCCTTACGCCGGCCAGGTGCGATTGCTCGGCTTACTGCAGCGCCGGTGCCGCGCCCAGTACTGAGGGCGGCATCAGTTGAATCTTCAGCGGCACCCTCTCCAGCACGGGCTGCAAAGCGGGACAAGGGGCCATCGAGGGTGGTGCACCCTAAAGAGGACTCGCCATCAGATAGGGAGGAAAAGAGGCCATTGATAAGGCGCAGAGTCATGTTCACGCCGGCTCTTCCTGTGGTGATTAATTTGGACTCCCCCCCTAGCGGATGCGGAGGAGAGTGCGGCTGCGGTGCCCGCCCTTGAGGGTGGACAAACAATGGGGGTTGCCCCGATTGGCTTAGGGTATGATGACACCGTCGCTTCGGCGACTCAGTTGGTGGTTCCAGTCGCTGAGACGGGAGGTAGTTCCTCAGCGGCTGCTAAGGTTGGCGAGTCAAGCGCTGTTTTGGTGGTTGCGGCGGGTGATTCTACTCCGCCAGAAGTGGAAGGAGGAAGGGATGTTGTAGGATATGAGTATGAGTCCGAATCTGATTTGGACCCCGATGACGTCCGTATGTTCCGGGAAGGCTTCACCAATTCAGCGGTGCGCACAGAGGGGAGGTCTCGCTTTATTGAGGTTCCTACAGAGTTGAACTTGTTGCTCTAAGGGGAGAGTTTGGTGCCGCAGCTTGAACTGCTATGCTCGGAGGCCGAGAATGCGTCAATGAGGGACGTCACAGATATCGGGCTGATGAATGAGGTGGCCGTAATGGGCTTGAGGGTATGTAATATGATGCTGGTTCGCTTCTTCTTTGCTTTAGTTTGGTTTTTATCCTAATCGTTGCCTTTGCTTTGCAGTCTTATTTGTTGGAGGTGGAGAGCATTCGTCGAGCCAACGTCCGCTCGGGGATATTTTTGCGGGCGTTGGAGAAATATCGCCGATGCGAGATCGGTGCCAAGATATGCACGTGCGTTTGAGGAATGATCCCCATAGTCGGCCTTGGTCGAGGAACTGGCGAGGCGGGAGCTTCAGATGCAGCAAGCACTTGGCAGAACAAGTGCTCTCAAGGAGCAACTCCGTTGGAAGGACGAGGAGCTCGAGGCCGGGAAGAGGGCTACAGCTGAGTGTGAGCGCCAGGGCCAGGTCAAGGCGGCGGAAGTCACAGTAGTATGGAGCGGGAAAGTGACTGCGTTGAAGGGTGAAGTTGCAGCTTTGAAGCTTCAGGTGAGGGATGCCTCGTCGAGGGATGGGGCGTAGAAGGAAGCTATCTGCGTGCATGAGTCCCAGCTGGCATTAGAGAGGGCTGTTGCGGCCTTTAGAGAAGCGAGTCTCGAGGAGCAGATCGATGTCTTTGAGCAGGACGCCCAAGTTATGGCAGACTGGATTACGGCCTTAGAAGAAGAGAATCAGCGCCTACGAGACCAGGCCGCTTTTTCCAGCTAGGCTTGCGAACTTTGGGTCTTTGCTGAGGCCCAACGTGATGTGTATAAGAATTTGTGGGAGGCCGGCATCGTGGCCGAAGCTGCTTTCAAGGGAGCGCGTCAACAGGCTCCTGAGGCCCATACCGACTGTGGTTTTGATGCGGCGACGCTAGAGGTTGACGATGGCACAGATGGTGGTGCGGATGGCACCGAGTAAAAAGGTGTTATACATTTTTCTTGTCTTGTTCATCGTTTGGCATTTAGGTGTTTCTTGTTTTTCTTCTTCTTCTTCTTTCGTGTATTGACCGGCCTTGGCCGGGTGTAAGCGGGTATGACCCGCAATTATTAACTTTGTAGATAAATGAAATCTCCTTTCTGTTATTTGCCTTGTATTTGTTTTGTACCTCCCCTTTTTCCCCCTTGGATTTTTCTTTGCATGCGTTCGAAGAGGTGATTTGCCTTTGAGTTTGACTCTGGTAGGCATGTTAGTTTTTGATTGTTGACAACTTTTCTTCTTCGACTCAGGGTGAGAGAGTCGTAGCCATTGCTTGGCGATAGCGGCGCTTAGCCTTAGTCCCAGTTTGGGCGCGGTCGAACTACTGGCCGTGATGATAAAAAATGCGGCCTTGTAGTTTGACCGGGGCCGAACTTTACGTGTCCCTAATCTTAGTTCGAGTTGGGCATACTTACTTGAATGGCGAGGGTGCCTAACCCGCGCCTTGATTCGTTGGAGGTTGGGTTTTGCTGAGTTCAATGGTGAAGGAGCTTGGTCCGAGTCCTTGTTCAACTACGGTTGAAATTGTTAGATTTGGGGACGAAGGCATCTAGCTTTATGGTTTGAGCGAGGTCAAACTCGTTGGATTTGATGGCGAAGGAGCGTAGCCTGAGTCTTGGTTCAACCGTAGTTGAACTTGTTGGTGAGGGCACATAGCCTGAGTCCCAGTTCAACTGTTGTTGAACTTTGTCAATTTTGATGGCGAAGGCGCAT
Source organism: Nicotiana glauca (assembly GCA_026770625.1). Classification (NCBI taxonomy): domain Eukaryota; kingdom Viridiplantae; phylum Streptophyta; class Magnoliopsida; order Solanales; family Solanaceae; genus Nicotiana; species Nicotiana glauca. The sequence goes on from MU767998.1 coordinate 27,648, forward strand.
AGCCTGAGTCTTGGTTCAACCATAGTTGAACTTGTTGTCGAAGGCACATAGCCTGAGTCTTGGTTCAACTATTGTTGAACTTTGTCAATTTTGATGTCGAAGGAGCATAGCCTGAGTCTTGGTTCAACCATAGTTGAACTTGTTGGCGAAGGCACATAGCCTGAGTCCCAGTTCAACTATTGTTGAACTTTGTCAGTTTTGATGGCGAAGGCGCATATCCTGAGTCTTGGTTCAATCATAGTTGAACTTATTGGCGAAGGCGCATAGCCTGAGTCTTGGTTCAACCGTAGTTGAACTTACTGGCGAAGGCGCATAGCCTGAGTCTTGGTTCAACCATAGTTGAACTTACTGGCGAAGGCGCATAGCCTGAGTCTTGGTTCAACCATAGTTGAACTTACTGGCGAAGGCGCATAGCCTTGATTTAATGGCGAAGGCACATAGACTGAGTCTTGGTTCAACTGTAGTTGAACTTGTTGGCGAAGGCACATAGCTTGAGTCTTGGTTCAACCGTAGTTGAACTTACTGGCGAAGGCGCATAGCCTTGATTTAATGGCGAAGGCGCATAGCCTGAGTCTTGGTTCAACTGTAGTTGAACTTGTTGGCGAAGGCGCATAGCCTTGATTTAATGGCGAAGGCACATAGCCTGAGTCTTGGTTCAACCATAGTTGAACTTGTTGGCGAAGGCACATAGCCTGAGTCCCAGTTCAACTGTTCTTGAACTTTGTCAGTTTTGATGGCGAAGGCGCATAGCCTGAGTCTTGGTTCAACCGTAGTTGAACTTGTTGGCGAGGGCACATAGCCTGAGTCCCAGTTCAACTGTTGTTGAACTTTATCAATTTTGATGGCGAAGGCGCATAACCTGAGTCTTGGTTCAACCATAGTTGAAATTGTTGGCGAAGGCACTTAGCCTGAGTCTTGGTTCAACTGTTGTTGAACTTTGTCAATTTTGATGGCGAAGGCGCATAGCCTGAGTCTTGGTTCAACCGTAGTTGAACTTACTGGCGAAGGCGCATAGCCTGAGTCTTGGTTCAACCATAGTTGAACTTACTGGCGAAGGCGCATAGCCTTGATTTAATGGCGAAGGCACATAGCCTGAGTCTTGGTTCAACTGTAGTTGAACTTGTTGGCGAAGGCACATAGCTTGAGTCTTGGTTCAACCATAGTTGAACTTACTGGCGAAGGCGCATAGCCTTGATTTAATGGCGAAGGCACATAGCCTGAGTCTTGGTTCAACTGTAGTTGAACTTGTTGGAGAAGGCACATAGCCTTGATTTAATAGCGAAGGCACATAGCCTGAGTCTTGGTTCAACCATAGTTGAACTTGTTGGCAAAGGCGCATAGCCTGAGTCTTGGTTCAACCGTAGTTTAACTTACTGGCGAAGGCGCATAGCCTTGATTTAATGGCGAAGTCCCATAGCCTGAGTCTTGGTTCAACCATAGTTGAACTTACTGGCGAAGGCGCATAGCCTTGATTTAATAGCGAAGGCACATAGCCTGAGTCTTTGTTCAACTGTAGTTGAACTTGTTGGCGAAGGCACATAGCCTGAGTCTTGGTTCAACTGTAGTTGAACTTACTGGCGAAGGCGCATAGCCTTGATTTAATGGTGAAGGCATATAGCCTGAGTCTTGGTTCAACCATAGTTGAACTTGTTGGCGAAGGCACATAGCCTGAGTCCCTGTTCAACTGTTGTTGAACTTTATAAATTTTGATGGCGAAGGCGCATAGCATGAGTCTCACGTTGTGGGTATTGAGTGCTGAAGCTCGGTTTTGATTCGAGACCTTGAGTAGCTTATACGTTGTCTTCCCGATCGAGGTATGTAGGCTGTCTTGAGGCGACTCTCGGCTTGAGATATCTCTGTGCCGGTTCCCGGCCGAAGCCCGTGTCAGGGATGTGGGAGATGCCTTACAGAGATCCTCCCTTAGGAGGGGCTTCTTCTTCTTGTTTGCACTATCCGAGATCAGATAGAGAGAGGACTTGGATCTTGATTTGAGACCTTCGAGTTTCCCTTGTCCGATATGCCGCTTTGGCTTGTTTGAGTTGGGTTGTTTTTCTCCTTTTTTGGCATTTCTTTCCTTTTTATCCAGGGAAGAACTACGTGATTTTGCTAGGAAATCCCCACAGACGGCGCCAAATTATTTGCTTAAAGGTTATTGCATACTTTATGAGTGTAAAACAATATAAATGAATCACGGGAAAATCATAGCTAACAGTAATAATCCATTGGACCAAATGGAAGAAATAATAATAAGTACTCAGAATTAGGATGAGAAACATTAAAAGCTTTTATTGATAATATTGGTTTGGTCTGCCTCTCCATAAAGAGGTTCAGAGCCTTACAGTGGTGTTTCGCTTTCCCATAATATAGGTATCTTTTTGTCTTCTCTCTCTCTCTCTCTCTCTCTGGTGAATAGTGGCGAAGAAGCAGCCCCCTTCTAGGGTTTACGCTTTTGGTGTTTATAGTTGTGATCTCCGTAAGCTGGCAGTAAGTGTCCATGACCACGTTGGGGTTTCGCCCTCATGGGGGCGGATGGGCCGTGCCCTCGTTGATTGAAGCGAATAAGAGTTAAATAACGTTACTAATAAGTGGTCATACCACTTATCAATCATGAATTAGCTCAAGACGAGATTAGCTCCGTTATTTATCGTGGGGCCGGATTCTGACCCATACAATCACCAAGTTGAAAACTCATAACTTCACCAGTTGATCGGGCATGGTGCTCCAAGGATAATTGGATCCCAAAACCAATGCCAATCCATTTCTGCACCCCAGGTGAGTATTCCCAACCCATCACAACCATTTTTACATGGGTCAATCGCATCGAATATTAAAAAAAAGTCCTTCAGAACATTGTTCACCCAACACTGTTCGACCAAATGTCAACCCCCAATCCAGCCCAATTCAAAGCAATTTATTGATGGGAGACGCTTCCTTAGTACCTATGGAGATCACTTGCCAAGTTTCTTAGCAATCTATTGCAGGAATTGAATCTGCTCAAAAAATTAAAAAAGTCTTGCAATCCATTGCGGAAAGATGAAAAAATTGGAAAAGTCTTTTTTTCTTTTTTCTTTTTCTTTTTTATTTATATTTTATTCCAATTCTAATTTTTTTAAAGTAAAAACAATACTATTCATGCGTCTTGGCAGCGTGATTTGCACACAGTTTAGCCATGTCAGTTGTAGTGCTTTCACACAGGCATCGTCAACGGTCAAAAGTGTTTATTATTACCATTTTGTCAAGTTGGAGTGTTCAAATGGGAAAATCCAAAGTTCATGTATCGACATTAAAAAACCTTACAAGTTTAATTGGTCGGGAAGCCATTACACCTAAGGATTATCAGTGAGAGCATATGTTTGACAGCTTGACCTAGAAATGAGCTATACAAGGTTGCGAAAGTGAACTAGCTCTCTTCTTCTAACCTTACATATATAGAGCACGTGCCTTACGCATTGAGTATTAAGTTTTTTTTTATTTTTCATTTACCCTGATCAGGTTTCGCATCCCGCATAAAATCCATTAAAGAAAAGAAACAATCTCGACCAAAAAGAGTTTCACTCTCAAAACTTGAACTCAATATCTCTAATTAAGAGTGAAGAATGATATATCCTATTTATCCTAAGTTAATTAGACCAAAGGTTGATATGATCCAATTGTTGTTAGTTGAAATAAAATTAAGGATTTCTACTTCTTGTAAACATTTCTAAAAATCATTTCCATTTCATGCAACTTTACTTGATTTAAAGGATAACTTATTCCCCCCCCCCCCTTGGGGGAGGGGGAGGGTTGTTTATTTTGTAGCTAAATTGAATCTTACAGATAATAGGGCAGTCCGATACATTTAAACTTCTGTTATACGTAGAATTCGAGAAAATATCATACTACAAAGATCTATTGTACGTAGCTTTTTCTACCATCTTAAGAATTATCAGTCAGAGCATAAGTTTGACAGCTTGACCTAGTAATGAGCTATACAAGGTTGCGAAAGTGAACTAGCTCTCTTCTTCTAACCTTATATATAGAACACGTGCCTTACGCATTGAATATTAAGTTTTTTTTTTATTTTTCATTCAGTGTTTGTTACCATAATCAGTTTCGCATCCCGCATAAAATCCACTAAAGAAAAAAACGATCTCTACCAAAAAGAGTTTCACTCTCAAAATTTGAACTCAATATCTCTAATTAAGAGTGAAGAAATATATCCTATTTATCCTAAAGTTAATTAGACCAAAGGTTAATATGGTCCAATTGTTGTTGGTTGAAATAAAATTAATGATTTCTACTTATCATAAACATTTCTAAAAATCATTTTCATTTCATGCAACTTTACTTGATTCAAAGGATAACTTCTTTTCCCCCCCCCCCCTTTTTTTTTTTTGGAGGGGTTGTTTATTTTGTAGCTAAATTGAATCTTACGGATGATAGGGGTCTGATACACTAAACTCCCGTTATGTGCATAGTTCGGAAAAATGTCATACCACAAAGATTTATTGTACGTAGCTTTTCTACAAGTGGTTGTTTCGACGATTTGAACCCGTAACCTTCTGGTCACATGACAACAACTTTACTAGTTACGCTACTAAATAAAAAATTAGACGAAATCATGAAAGTGCTGCATGAAATCATGTAAATAATTATCCTTTTTGGTATGTATATGGTAAAATGGTGTGAATATGGGAATAGAAGATGAAAAGAAGTAGGAGTAAACCGACAGCAAGAATCCTTAGAGGAACGTGCTATAGTACCTTATAATTGGGGGTTAGGACCTCACTGTCCTCAGTCCTCACCACTGTTTGCAGCAAAGATAAGACAGTAGAGACACTGCACAACAAAGTCCCGCCCACCCGTGCGGCCCCCCTGCCTCTTTTTTTCCCTTTTAACCTTTTTGGGCCCAAACATCTCTATTTTACTTTCTCCACTTCTTCTTTTTTCTACTTTCTTATTTCATTTATGATCGAATTTTATATTTTTATTTTTATAACTGTGGTCCTTGAAGGATTACCCTATGCTCATCTTGACTAATTTCACGAGATACTTGCTACCTTCCACCAGCAACAAGTACTTGATAACGATGGTGGTAGCACCCGAACATCGCTGAGCTCAGTACTTTCGACGCAAAGCATAAAGTTATATATAAAAATCCACTAAAATTGCAACAAATAGTAGGTATGTACCGATAGAACTTAAATCTTAAATTTGCATCTGCCTGGTAAATATGTCCTCCAAGGCTTGGACAAATAAAAAGAAATCACATATTGTTTTTGCCCTCTATTGGAATTTGAACTTCAAGCCTCAATATGATTCTCATTTATTTATTGACGACTAGCACATACCCTTGAGAGTAAATATTTAATATTTATTGACCCGACTAATTTAAATAAGTAACATTCAGTGCCGGCTAGAGGGTAAGGCCGGTGAAGCAGTGACTTTAGGCCCCAATATTTACAAATATAATTATACATAGTAGCAATATAATAGCGAAATTCCATGTTGATTTTCTTGAATTTGAATTTAATTCTTTTTGGCCATATGTTGATCTACATAATTAGGAATAATATATATACACACACACAATTTCTCTAATGTTGACTCAATTGAAATTATTTTTTTAAATTAAAATTAATAAATCATAGCTAATATCAATAATATTTTAGTGAAGATATGTTAAATATATAGCAGATCGTCAATTGAGAAGAAATTTATTTTAAAAAAATTAATTAATTACATTGAAGACCTCTTATCAAAGATTGGCTTCGGGCCACAGAATTCATTGAGCCGGCTCTTGTAATATTATGAAAGATTTGATGAAGTAAAATCGCTTTCAATCCAGAGTTACTTTATTCCAGAATTCGAATAAAAAGATCACTACCTATGGGTGAAGGAATCACCCAATCCCACCATAAATAGCGCAATTATATATCAACCAACAAAGGGTTGTGCTAGAGTAATAACTATTCATTCATTCTTAATTAAAGGTTTTAAGTTCGAGCCCTAAATATAAAGTTTCATTTGTTAAAAAACACTTTATCCCTCCATTTAGGACTTTCCGACGTGAATTCGATTGAGTCAGGCACATGTAGTTGCCCGACACCCGACACCGGATGAGAGATAAAAAATAAAAAAAAAAAGAGCAATTATATCACCATCT